>OVBW01003060.1:0-10773 GCA_900406355.1 Erysimum pusillum
AGAAAGAGAGATCATTCTAAGAGATGCAAACAGATTCCATCATTTCAACAAAGGAGAGTGTTCTTGTAGAGATTATTGGTGAGATTGGTCCATTCGTATTGGTTTAATTCGGTTCAACTTCTATTGGTTTAGTTGAGATGTGTGTAGTATTATTATTATATACTACAAGTTAAGAAGAATGTTGCGCATATCAATGCAACCACTTGAATCACTCAATTATCAATTGAATGATTGTTGATTTGTTCTTATTATCTCTTTGGGAAGTGACCTACCACTTTCTGTTATATCAATCAATAAAGAATAATACAAAACATATTGTCTTGTCTTCAGATTTTCCAGGTAATTCGATTTCACTCGAAGAGACCATACAAAGCTTTCAAATTGTGTTCATCGTCTGAGATTTTCAATATCTGTCTCTCCGAGGTAAAAAGTTTTGATCTTGATCATTTACATATCTTTTGAACTGGGTTTGATCCAGTTTTTTTAATTGGGTATTAAAAAAAAAAAAAAAAATTACCACATGTTACAAAAAAAAAAGGTAAAATCGTCACCGCCTAACCATTGATTAGTTATCGTTTAGGCACCGATCAATATAACCAAAATATTTTTGATTCTTTACTGGTAAATCCCATGGCTAGCCATTGATATTATTTTTGGTGGCTAAGTAGTGGCAAACCAGTCATAAATTAGCTACTGACTTTTTCGTGGTCAAGAGTTTTTATTTTATTTTAAAAGAAAGTTCATAGCGATTAAAAACACAGTAGCTGTGAGTGCTAGGTTTCAAGAACCGAAATCGAACCACAATCAAGGTAAAATGATCAAAACTAGGGTTCTTGGAGCAAAAATCCGACCTCGTGCAAGGGAGGGGACACCCCCTTTTATAGCTAAAGCGCTTGACGTGTTGCCCTAGATTTGCATATCTTCTTTCCTAAGTCTTCTCCATAGCATCAAATGCTGTTTTCCTTGAGTTGTTGATCAAGATCTTCTCGAGTGATCTCCGGATATTCTCGAAATATCTTATCTTATCTTGACCTTGGTTCAGCCCGAACTCGCTTTACTGATGATGAGCTCGGAAGCAACCGAGCTGATGAGCTCGGTGTTGTTCGTGTGAGGATTAATTGTTAGGTTTAATTGAGGTAAATCCCTGTTCAATCCAGGTTAACCGAGTGGTGCTAAATCACTCTCCAACAGTAGCTAATTCTGTAGCTAATTGTAATAGCGATAAATATTTTGTAGACCTTTTGTTCCTGTCCCCGTAGATGGAGTGAAATTGTATGAATAAAACTCGCACAACTAATTATAAGAATAAAACTCGCACAAGGATGGATTCAAAAACGCATTGTACATGATCGATATTGGACAGAACGACATTTCCCATTCTTTCGCTAAAGGAAACTCGTTTTCTCAGACTGTCAAGCTGATTCCACATATTATGTCCGAGATAAAAAGCGGCGTAAAGGTATAAGAGCAAAAACTTTAGTATGCACCATGTAATCTTTTAAAAAATTGGTGTTAATTGCGGGCTGCAGAGATTGTATAATGAAGGAGGAAGAAGATTCTGGATTCACAACACTGGTCCATTAGGTTGTCTACCTCAAAAACTTTCAATGTTTAAGAGCAAAGATCTCGACCAGCACGGTTGCTTAGCCAGTTTCAACTCGGCAGCAAAAATATTTAACCAAAAATTAGATCGTATGTGTGAGGAGCTCAGGACCGAACTGAGAGATGCCACCATAATTTATGTCGACATATACGCTATTAAATACAGTCTCATTGCAAACTCCAACCAATACGGTATAGAGTTACTCATAGCCCTTACCATTAGTGACCGAATGAGATTGTTATATCTTTAACATTAGTTTGATATATCAATGCAGGTTTTGAGAGACCGTTAATGGCGTGTTGCGGATATGGAGGGACTCCTTATAACTACAATGTGAAAATAACGTGTGGGCATAAAGGCTCTAATGTATGTGAGAAAGGGTCTCGTTTCATAAGCTGGGATGGGATTCATTACACCGAGACAGCTAATGCCATTATGGCCATGAAAGTTCTTTCAATGCATTACTCTAAGCCACCAACACCGTTCCATTTCTTCTGCCGTCGGCCGTCGCTAAGAACCACATCTGTTATTCTTTTGCTGTTTTCTAACTTGGACGTTTTTTTATCAGTAAAATTTTGTAGTTGTAATCAAATCACTAGGGAAAATAATAGAAGAGTGTGTATAGTAATAGTTTGTTAGCAACTATTATAGTCCGGTTACAAGTTCATGTTTTATTTATCTTTTATTTGCTTCGAGACTTTGTAAATTCATAGCGATCTACAAGAGGCAGTGTGACATGTTTAAGGAAATTACATAGGAAAAATACCAAGATAGATTTCTACCCTTTTCTTTTCTTGAATTGAGGTTAGAATTAATTTCTGAGCCATGATAGGGATTCCAAGTTTCTTTCCACTCCGGAGGATTCTTCTTGAGGTAAAAAAAAAAAAAAATCTACATAATAATAACAATCCGAAAACATATGAACGGTTGTATCTTTTCATTTTTATGGTTGTGTTTTTTCATTTTATCGGTTGTGTCTTTTTGTTGTAATGCTATATTACGATTATGTATTTTTATTGTAACTCGATTTTACCGTCTTTTGTCATTATACATTTTCGTAATTTTTTCTAGACTTCTTTCTCGGTGGTCCTTGGCCGTGAATGTTTTGCAAGGGAGAGATTTTGTGACTCATTTTATGGATGTAAATGTTGGGAGGAACCACGATAGTCCGAGAAAGACTTGGATGGATTTAGCAGTGCGGGATCGAAGGGACACGGTAGTTCGTGTTTGAATATATGGACACAGTGATTCGTGTTCGAATGGACGTGTTCGAAAGAACACGATGGTTCGAAGGAACACGATGGTTCGTGTTTGAAGGGACACCATGAACCAAACGATACATATAGTATTAATAAAATAGTTTATCTTTAGAAAATTGTGTTTCTCTTTACTATAATTTTTTTTAATACATTTTTATTTAGATAGATATATTTTTGTCGTAATTCTTCGTTTATACTGTTATAACAATATCAATATATGCTCTTATGATTACATGTCTTTATACTAATATATAATATATTTTCACTTATAATCACTCATTTTTACCATAATATAAATTGATATTACAAATTTTAGTATAAATTTTTTCTCTGCGACATCGCGGGGATCTGAGACCTAGTAAAGGTAACAATAAACACAAAACACTCCTCACGATTCTTTTCCCCTTTTTCTCAACTTTTTTTTTTGTCAACCACACATTGATTAAAAATTCACTCCATGATTGGTAATCCAATCGGGAGGGAAAGAGTTTACAAACGAAATTTCAGAAAATATCACTCTAGAAGAGCGAGCTAAACAGTCTGCATGAGCATTACAAGAACGGGGGATACTAGAAAGAGAGAATGAAGGAAAAGAAACACGGAGCAGATCAATCTCATCTAGCAGATTGGAGAAAGCGGGCCACTCTTCAGGAGACTGCACCATAGATACTAACTCTGTACAATCTGTTTCGAACGCCTGACAAGCAAGTCTTCTTGAGAGAATACTCTTCATAGCCCATAATAACGCTTCCATCTCCGCGTGTAAAGGGGAGGGGCTCATCCGGTGGCATTTTGCCCCAAGTAGTATTGATTGATTATCTCCCTGAAAACACCACCATCCTAGCCCCATTGTTGGATCCGAAAGTTTCCACGAGCCGTCAATCCGACATCTTAGAGTCGCGGTTGGAATATTTGTTGGCTCTCTATTTTTCGCTGATCTCTACCTGGTTCGATTGAGCTTCCTCCCATAATAATTGTTCACTTAAAGCGTTATTAAGTATCTCCATGGGTTCGGTTCGTAATCCTTTAAAAACTTTTTTATTCCTGGCCTTCCATAAGGACCATAAAATCCAAGGGAAACAATGAGGATTTCCTCCCTCTGCTAAATGATTTGGTAGTTTCCAAAATAAGAAATCCATATTCAAATATTCCGAACTGAGGGGGAAAATTCCTGGTATTATCGGAACCGATGAAAATTCCCACGTTTGTTGAGCAAGTGGGCATTCAAACATAGCATGATTAGTAGTTTCCTCCGCTAACTCACATCGTTGGCAAGTGGTGTCACACCGTACCCCACGTTTGGCTAAGTTTGAAGTAACCGGTAAAGAACCCGAGGCCAATTGCCAAATAAAATGTTTAACTTTTGGCGAGCCTTTAATTTTCCAAGCCTGGGCTTTTAGAGCGTTATAGTTTGGCCCCCACTCGACCGTTTCTGCCATAGTTTGAGCAAGCCAATAACCTGACTTGACTGTATATCGACCATATTTTGTATGATGCCAGATTAATCTATCAGGTTTGTAGGTTTGACTTATGGATAATCCTCTGATAACCTGTATATCTTCAGGATCCATAAATTCTTGTAAAATAGGTAAATGCCAGTCTTTCGTAATTGGATTAATTAAATGGTTCACCATCAGATTTAGGTGAAGCATTTTCCCTCTTCCATTTGCTGGTCGTGGATTTACATCAGGTATCCAAGGGTCTTGCCAAACCGATAGATTAAAGCCTGATCCTAAACTCCATCTTTCCCCCTTCTCAACCAATGACTTTGTCGAAAAAATACTTCGCCATCCAAAAGAGGGAGAGTATGGTTTTTTTGCCTGTAAAGGATTAGTCGTTCTGTAATACCTTGCTTTCATCACTTGAGCTACTAGCGAATCCGGGTAGTTTATAAGTCGCCAAAATTGCTTTGCCAGCATAGCATCATTAAAAAACTCTAAGGAGCGGAATCCCATCCCTCCGTCTTGCTTAGATTTACACATTTTCTCCCAAGCAATCCAATGAAGACCACCGTCCTTTTTCTCAGCTTTAATTAAAGAAAAATAGAGTTTTCAGCAACAAAAAAAAAAAAAATCCAATCGCAATTTTTGTAATTTTATCTTTTATCTCCAAAAATATAATTTAATCATACGAAATCAAAATAATATGCATTATAACTCTCATACATATTTTTCAAAAAAAAAAAAAACATATTTTCAAATTTTTGTAGTCACACATTAATTTTTTTAATTTCTTAAGGTTGGATTTTTCTTCGCTAGAAATTTTATTTGATATATTATTTAACAAAACTTCATAGAATTGACGGTAATAACAAAAGGTTATATTGCATATATATTATTTTTAATTTCGCAGAATTAATTTTTATTTTTGAATGATGGAAGGTAAAAATGCAAAAAAATGGTGACTTAGCTTGCAGGGTTTTGTTTTGCAGAAAACTCTTAAAATGTGGGTATCAAAGTTTTACTATAAAAAAATATATATATTAATTATATAGCAATTAAGACAATTAGATGAGGGTATAAATAAGACAATTTGGATATTCTGCATTGTTAACCTTTCAAAAAAAAAAAAATTTGGTATTTGTTGTTATTCTTTTATCATTTCGCTCCAGATTTTAAGGCTCTTTGAAAAGAAAAAAAATTACTACAGACATTCATTTAGAGATATAAGTTTAACATTTGTTGAAAAGTTTTCATTGTTGGATTAAGCTGAAATTTGGACATAAGATTACCACTTGAGTTTGCTTTTTATTTGAAGTTCTTTTAGAACATTGTCGCTAAACTTAGCTATGGCCACGTCTTTGAAAGCAAAATCTCGATGATCTTTGGTCGGCGGTGTAAACAAATCTTCTATGTACCATTATGATATGCCGATAATCTTATTGAATATTTATCGATCTCAAGTTTCTCACAATCACTAACGCCTATACGGCTGGGATCATGCTCCTGCAAATATTTATTGTATTTTCAATGAGAGATCTCGAGAAACCGTGTGTTATATCATTTTTATTTATGGAGAAATTATCAATTTTCACATCCTCCTTTTTTTTTTTTTTTTTAAAACCAATTTTCACATCCTCCTATATGGAGAGAAATTATAATTTCCACATCCTCCTATATGGCGAGAATCATGGTTTTGGAATCGTCTTCAACATCATCGACCATCAACTCACCTCTCAAATCGCTTGAGTAATTGTCTTTGACTCACCATAAATTCACTAATGCCAATTTGCTTTCAAGATTTTGTCTCCAAATGCTTTCAAGATTTAATTTGTCCTCCTATTTTATCTATTTTTATGCTGGTATTGGAGAGTGCTTTTTTTACGATTTAAACTTTGGGATTTTTGAATCCTTTCTATCACTATACTTTAAATTAAGGGAAAATTGAAAATAAAGGAGGATTATTTGAACTTTTTGTTCATATATGCATTCTAAATTATAGATTGGTAGCATATGCTTTCTAAACAAAATATTCAGTATCCTTAATTTCTGATTTTATTTCCTTTATTTTGGGTTTTATTTCCTTTTTTCAACAAATTCTAGATTACATAAAATTTATGTTCTAATTTATGTAGAATATAGGCGAAAACATAAGAATATGGTTTCTAATTTTTTTTAGACGAAGAGTAAATATTAGATAAAGTAATCTAACTTTAGTAGAACATAGAGTAAATTATATAATATGTATTCTAAATTTCATAGAAATTGAAAGTCTAATTTTTTCAGAACATAATTCACTTCTAATTATTTTAGAACATGAAGATGGTATAGAGCATATAATCTAAATTCCTAGTTTAGGAATAGTTGATTTTCAATTTTAGGATGCATATATGGACAGATGTTCAAATAATTCTCCATTATTTTCAATTATCCCTTAAATTAACTTGTTTTATTTGAATGAATAAAATAAATTATTTGCAAAAAAAAAAAAAAAAAAAAAGCTTAACCTACGTTCTTGTTTTTGTTAAAATCAAACAAGAAGCCACTTCTAGGCTTCGAGCCACCAAATCCGGATCTATAAAATCTTTTCGAGATTTAAAAACTCATTTAGTCAACTACAATTATTTTCTTTCGATTAGTACAGCTGTACAGTAATATTCAAATGTGAACGTTTTAAAGTGTTTTAAATTTCTTTAGTTATTTTATACTTGCTATTTAATAATGCTAACAAGTCGATATGAAACAATATTTTATGATGATCCAACAGCTACGAAATTAATCTTCATAAAATATTCCAGTTCGCTTTCTGGCTCCTCGTAAAAAAACATTAATGTCGTCAGAGTATTCATTTGATTAATGTAATACTAAGACAGCTAATGCGAGTTTGATATAAACACAGCCAGCCCGATGCAACTATAAAAAAACGAAGGACTCTAACAAATATGCAGATCTGAAACTTCTTTACCTTCTCCTTAATTAGCTTTAGCTTACCAACAAAAAAGAAAAAAAAAAAAGCAAATGGCAACAGTTCCATTGAAGTTTAGTTCTCGTGCTAGATTCATTTGCCGTGAGTCGGATCCAGTTCAACCGAGCCACTTCCTTAGAAAAGAATCCAACTATTTTCAACACAGGTGGTCTGGGTGCCTCATCTGCAAAAGTACCAGGACGGATTCGGATGGGAGATATATCCGTTGTGATACATGCGATTACATGATTCACGGGGGATGTTATTTTCGACCAAGATGTCGTATGTCGGATTTAACTAAGCCTCACTTCTTGGAGCGGGTATATGAAAAACTCTCTAAATGCTCCGCATGTGAAGAGTACTATGGTTGGGTAAAACGTTCTAAATTCTATTACCACTGTCCTACTTGCAAATTGAATTTTCACGACTTCTGTCACTTGTACCCGCCGAAGATCATACATCCTTTTCACGCTCTTCACCCTCTCACACTCACTTTCACCTCAGAATCTTTTCGTCCTGATTGGAAGCTACTTCTCACTCCGAGTCCGAGGGAAGAGGAACTATCTGATTCTGAAACAGAACCTGACGAATCTGATGATGTCTCTATATCCGATTTAAGATGCAAATGTTGCCAGAGGCGTCTCCAATATATATACTATCACTGTTCTATCTGCAACTTCAGCATAGATCTCAAATGTACAAGAAACCCACCAGCTCTCACCATCTCATACCCCAAGTGCCACGAGCATACCCTCACCCTATTTCCTAGACGAATTCATTCCCCATGTGATGCGTGTGGCTTATCTCTCGGAAAGACCAATGATGTCGTCTATAATTGTCTTCTTTGTAACTACATGGTCCACTGGACATGTATCTACTTACCCCGTGTCATTAAGATCACCCGTCATCCACATCGTCTATCTCTCTCTTCCTCTCTTCCTTCCGGTGTATTTCGCTGTGGAGTCTGTCGCCATACCGTCAATGTCACCTACGGACAATTCTCTTGCGTTAAGGGATGTCAATATGCTGTCCATTCTAGATGTGCTGTGGAAGAAAGAGTGTGGGACGGCAAAGATCTTGATGGTGTTGCTGAAGATTCCGATGAAGACGATATTGATCCATTCGTGAGGATAGATGATGAGACGATAAACCATTTTAGTCATGAGCATTATCTAAAAATCCACAAGAACGATGGCGTTTGTGATGACAATAGGTTCTGCATGTCAAGCCTGCACCACTCCAATATTAGTCTCTGAGAGGTTTTATAGTTGTATCCAGAGTGGTTTCCTTCTCCATGAAGCATGTGCATCTCTTCGCCGCAAGATAGATCATCCGCTACATAAACATCCTCTTAGCCTCTATACAATTCCTCATGTGCCATTCCTAACCGAGGATAAGACTTTTGTTAGTATCAAAGGGGTGTTCCAATGTAGCAGTTGTAAACAAATAGGTAATGGTTTCATGTACAGATGCAACGATTGCTATTTCCAATTAGACACAAGGTGCGCTTCTTTACCTGATCCTCTTATCCATGGAAGCCATCCACATGAACTCTTCTTCAACCTCACCCAAGGTGAATGCATTGGTTGCAAGTCTAGTAGTTGTTCATATTATTCCCTAGAGTGTATGGATTGCAAGTCATACTTGGGCCTTAAATGCGCTTCTTTGCCAAGTGTGATTCACTACAGGCACGATAGGCATCCACTCACTCTTTGCTATGGGGAAGAAGTTACAACAAGTAGTCAACACTGGTGTGAGATATGCGAAGCGAAATTAGATGCAAAGACGTGGTTTTATACATGCGATGATTGTTGTGTCACAATTCATGTTCGTTGTCTACTGGGGACACAAATGTTTTGGAAGCCTGCATCTTTCGAAGTAACGTCAATTCCAAGTCCAGGAATTTCATTTTCAATTATTCGCAACAATGGTAACACTCGAGCATTTTGTGTGATGTGTTCTCGTCGTTGTGTGGAGCCCTTTATATATAAGTTCAGTAATGTATTTGTGTGTACATTTAATTGTGTAGTGCGGAGAATATTGCAGTAATGATGTATTAAGGGGTCCATTGAAATTTCTAGTTGGAAAATTGTTGTATTTATGATTGTGATTGTTTTAGATATGAAAAGATTTTTGATATATGTATGACTAGCTAGGGGTTTAACTTTGAAAAGATTTTTGAATATTAAACAGGAGAATTTTCTCCATTTAGCACCAATCACAGAAACCATGAATACATAATGCATAATATGGACTCACAATCTATGTATTTTCTCACTTTTTTATGTCTTAAAACTGAGAAACCTCTAAACTTAACCTTAAGCTTATAAGAATGAACTTTTGATTATATGATGAAAATATTGTAAAATATATAAAAAGTGTTTTCACATGTTTCAAAATTCAAAACATGTTAAAAAAAAAAAGTGTTTTCACAAAGATTCGACTACACTTTTGCAAAAAAAAAACAAGACTGGTTAAGTTACTTGTAAGTAATTAAATTTTGGATACAAATCTAAAATTCAATTACAGTAGAACCTCTATAAATTAATACTCGATAAATTAATAACCTCTATAAATTAATAAATTTCTCCGGTCCCGAGTTGGGACTAGTGTAAATTTTGACATAATTCGATAAAATAATAAGATAATAATTTTTTTAGAAATCCTATGTAAATATATGGTCCCATCAATACTATAAATTAATAATTTTATAAATATGTGGAAATATATTTATAGATATGTTATATATGAAAATATTTAGTGAAAATATATCTTGAACTTGCATTATGTTTTGTTAAAATTGTTCGAAAACTTTTGATATTATCTATTAGACATGATAATTATTTTTTATTTGTAATTGATTCAAAAAAATTATTGATTATAACAAAAACTTAATTTTTAAGTATTTTTTAAAAATAAATTACAAAATAAGGCAAATATCTCTATAAATTAATAATTATTAATTTATCGATAAATTAAAACCTCTCTAAATTAATAAAATTTCACGGTCCCAACGTTATTAATTTATAGAGGTTTTACTGTAGTTAGTTAAAGGAGCCAAGTCGAGTCAAGTATTCATTATTGGTCACCGCTTTTTTGGCGTGAACAAATAAAACAAAATTTTCAGTCTTCAAATTTAACACAGCAGACAGAAGCTTAAAATGAAACATTCCGACCAGTAAACATTATTAAACAGTTAGTGTTTTTTTTTTCCCCTTCTTCCAAGTCAATTATTGAAACTCTAAGAACCTTACGTGAACACTCTGTCCAAAACTATCAGCTTTAGAATTAGAGCTTTCGCCCGTCTTTTTTTGTACTGATTAAGATCCTAAACCATTTTGAAACATTCTCATCACTCATCAGAATCAATTCGATTCGTGAATGAAGAGGTTTAAGTTAATCCTACAAAGAACGTACTGCACAGCCACTGGAGTCAATAACAGTTTTCAAATCTCCCGTCTCTCACGAATCGGTCAAATCAATGAAGCTCGAAAGCTTTTTGATTCG
>OVBW01003061.1:0-10772 GCA_900406355.1 Erysimum pusillum
AAGAACCCAAGAAGCAAACATTTGTGTTGCTCTTACATCTCAAGAAGGTTCTAATTCTTAAGGTTCTGAAGAAGTTACCTGATGTGTTAGATAGTGATCAGGATGATTGACCAGGAAGAAATGCTCCACCAGTTCACTTACAGATTCATCTGCGTCCGGAGGTACATTTCTAACAAGAACNCATGTAAGATCGCTGGCCACGAATTTTCACTGTATTCAGTGTTTAAAGTTTAAACCAACAGAAAGAAAGGACTCTTACAGTGAACTGGTCAGGTCGACGAGCTTCTGATGCAACAAACTGGAGCCTCATGTTAGCAATTGTCTCATATTCTTTCATCAACACGTAACAAGTCCAGATGGTAAAGGCATACGCCATTACTATATGAGTCCAAAACCTGGCAAAACATAAAATAGAAAGTCAAGACATTGTAGCTCAAAACTTTACCTGACCACCACCATTTGTGACAGATGGAAACATAAAAGACTCAGAGATGGTAAGGTCGTACACACCTCATTGAATACTCTGGGATATTTGAAACAGATAGTTTGTCAATGTCGCTTGAAGTTACATTCCTTAGCTGCTTAGCCATCTCCAATGTGTTGTTTGTCCAGTTGACTGGCACAAGAACTGCCCAAGCAAGCACTGCTATTGGAGCAAAGATCTTAAGCCTGCGCATATAAAGAAAACAAAAGAGATATGTTTAAGAAATCATTAAGGAGACATGAGAAAAGTAGCCCTGTGCCTTTGCTAAACATAGTGACCTTTTTGCTTCCTTGTCAATTGGATTCAACTAAGACCAAATAAACCAAAACAAACCCATTAACCGAAAATGTCTACAAAGTTCAAAACTTTACCCCAGCCAGTAAATCCGGAGATACACAACTGAATCCAAACCAGCATGATCAATCAGCTCAGGCTCAGGCATCTTCAAAGCCTCTGGCATCCAATTCAAGAACTTCATATAAGCCCTGAAGTCCAGGTTCACAAAGCGCTGTGCAAAGGCACCACCACGCGCAGGGCTGCTTCTTAACCCCTTGAGATACCATTTTGAGAAGTAAACTCTATCGTTGAATGGCTGAAGCCTCAAAATCGCAAAGATTATAAAGAAAACAAAGGCACTGAGGATGTTTATCCCAGCTGATACACCAATATCCTGAAGTGTCGCCATCTATAATATCTTTGCTCCTTTGACTAACAATTCAAACCTGTAAAATACAAAGAAGCAACCAAATTTTATTACTGCCAAGTTCAAAATTCAAGCTTTCTGATAGAAACATTTAAAAACATGAAATCAAACCAAGAAGCTATAAGAAGAATTGTCAAAGCTTAAGAACCAAATCAAAAGTTCTACCAAAACAAAAACTTTAGAAACTTGACAATCAGACTGCATCAAATTCAGAATCCAAGTGAAACCCAAAGTGCTAACTAAATATACACAACATGAAAAACCCAGAAAGGCCAAACTTTAGGAACAAACCCCACAACACCAAAATTCCAAAAACACTTCGAATCTTTTACAGAAACATAAAAAAGATACCATGAAACAATTCAGGGCATCAATAAAAGTTTCGCTTTTTGGGAGCTATCCCCAAATTCACTCCACCGTAATCATGAGATCCAGTAACTTAATGTCATTAAAAAGTAAGTACAGAAATTAAGAAGAGGTTAGAGAGAAACCCTAAAGAAGAGGAGTGGAATAAGTCAGTGTTTTGGATCACTTCGAGATTCATCCAAAGTTAAGTACTTTTTTTTTTCTCTACCTTCTTCAGTTGAATTAGTAACACGCAAACACACAACCCAAACCTCTCAAAAAAGTAAATATTTATAAAATATTTTTGAGGATTCTGTTATTATTTTTATATTATACAACTGTTTGAGATAATGTTGCTATTGAAACTGTTACGAAGGGTTAAGATTAAGAGACTGGGAGATGAAAGAGATCGTACAGTCGCGACTCGCGAGGAAGAAGAAGAAGAAGACGGCCAGAGTTTTCTAGTTATGACGCTGATTGGTTTGCCAAAAAGTATCAATTTATATTTATTCTTATTTATTTTGTTTATTTATTGTTCTTTTCTAATGTTTCGAATCTTTTATTCTTAGTGCCGTTGGTTTTTTAACTTTTTTTTTTTTTTTGTGAAAGGTTACGTTGTTCGTTCACCTAAAACAAAGTATTTTTGATAACCCACCTAAAACAAAGTATTAGTCGGTCGATTTAATAATTTAGAAAGAATTAATTTAGTAATTCCGAATCTTCTTTTGTGTTTAGCTTTATTCAATTGTGATCTTGACGCAAAATCTTCTTTGTATAGTTTTTATTCATTGTCGGGCTGCTAATTGTAGTAAGAGTGGTTGTCCCTTTTTTGAATAATAATCATCGATCTTCCTTCTTAAAGTTTTTTATTTTGCTGTGTTTGTTTATTTAATTTGTTCCTTTTTATTTTGTGTAAAAAATTAAGAAACAATCAAATATAGAGAACAAAATGCAACCCAAGTGTCTTGGTGAAGGTAGTTGAGGATCTAAATCTCTTGCTCAATCTTAGATTAGTCGGACATTCTTATACTCTTCGAAGCTATATAACTCATTGTTGTTTAACGTAAAAAATGTTTTTGTTCACAAAAACATAGTATTATTATTAGTGATTTATTGTGTACACAATTATTGTATGGAACCTTTATAAATAAAATACAATTATTGTATTGATATGGCCATATGGGAACAAATTGTTTAGGCATTTTCTGGCCGGTTGATGTTAATGGTTTTTTTATGAGAGAATTTATCAAGTGGTCGCTATTAGTATTGGAAATCCAAATCCTAACGGTCAGTTGTGCATGGAGCCATGGACTTTGTAACGGGCAGAAAATGTTAGTATATGTCTCGGACACTCGCGAACTAAGCTAGTGAAGTGCACGTACCCACTTTTGGAGAGATTCGAGCGTAACGATTGGAAGACATGGCCTTACCGTGGGACCATAGGTTGATAATGAGCGATCGTGTGAGTGGTGGGTAATTCATTATTAAAATGTTTATTGCTTATTCTTTACAATGTGACTCTGTAACAAGTTATTAATGCTAATAAAGTAGTTGACAAAAAAAAAAAAAAAAAAAAACCCCCTTAAATGAGAAATTTTTTTTACTTAATGTGTAAATTTTATGCTGAAAATCAANTTTCATAGACTCAGTCCACTAAATTAAAAAATGGAGTGAATTATAAAAGCCAAAAAAAAACCAATGTCTTGAATTATTGAACTATGGAGATTAGATCTCAGTAACGACCACATTACATTATACGTTCGCCTTATTAGTGGCCACGACAAGATTATACGTTCATGGATATTTCGAATTCGAATCTCGAGCCCACTAATATGCTTTATAATATAAAGACCAATTGATTCGGTAACACCACATAGAAAATGATATCAAAAGATTCGAGTATTACAACTAAGCATACACCTTCTTTTCTTTTTTTTTACCCAAGCATACACCTTGAGAAATCAATGTTCGCTATGTTTGTTAAAATACTGATCCAAACTTCACAATTATGCTCGATAAAGATACCATTTATCGGATATTTTGAAGCTTTAATCCGAAATTGGTTTCAGACAAAAATCTTATGCCGCTTCGATTTTGGGGACGAGACGAATGTGAATGTATGGTAACCACAGTACCACACAATAAAATCATGGGCTGAGGTCCAATAAGGCCCTTTTCAAATAGCCTGAAGCTTTATGAAACAGGATAAACAAATTTTCATATCCTTCCAAGTTCCAATCAATTGGTCGCTCAGAGGTTTTTGTCTTTCAACGAACTTGTGTTGTTTTCTTCAATGATTTCTATAGTCTCGTTTTCATTTCCGCGACAATATGTCGTCGCTTGAATTTGTTGTTATGACTTGTTAAACGTTATGTCACATTCATCTCTGTAAGTGATTAGTTATGTTAACCTAATCATGAACAAAACCTCATTTTCCATGATTCATTTGTAAAACAGAATTTTTTTTCAAATTCAAGTATTTGAAAAATTATCAAATTTATTTAGGGGATTTCGTTTTTTTTCCCTTGAACAGTGACGACAAAAACCTTCCCTTTTTTTTTTTTTTTTGGTTTCCAATTAAGTGACGAAAAAGNCATCTTTCGTTTGTCCTTCACACATATAAGTGATTTTGATGCATCAACAAACAAAAACTCGTTACGAAGTTTACGTATGAAAACGTGTAGTGTGAATTTAATTTGTTTTGATACACACAATTGTTTGACATGATTGGCTCCAACTACTCATTTAAATTACTTTCTGCATGTGACTTATATAATCATATATATGAAGTCTTGTTCCAGATAAAGACTTCATGAAAATGGATGCATAAATAGTT
The DNA here is from genome assembly GCA_900406355.1 of Erysimum pusillum. Taxonomy (NCBI): domain Eukaryota; kingdom Viridiplantae; phylum Streptophyta; class Magnoliopsida; order Brassicales; family Brassicaceae; genus Erysimum; species Erysimum pusillum. The sequence continues at coordinate 4,369 of OVBW01003061.1, forward strand.
ACAACGGTAACACTTTGTGTATATATTTTTAATTGATCGATTATAAAATAAAATATACGTTAGTTAAATATATTTACGTTGAAAGAATCCAAGACCAGATCACGGGATTTCATTCCATGGAATAAAGTCTCTCTGTTAAGACATTAAACAAGCAATCTTGATTCTTCCAAATATCCCTCAAGTTCATGGTTTTTTGTTGTTGTTTCAGTTCACCAGTACAATACAGAAGACAAGAATTATTAATTTAGTTATACGATGATATAATTTTAAAAGGATTAAACTACATAAAGGTGACAAAATAACATAAAACTACTCAAAAATAGTTAATGTTTTACTGTGTCCAACGTAAAATATTGGTAAGGCCGTAAGAGACAAATTATATGATTATACCATTCAAATTCAAATCTCGTTCTAACCTTTTTAAGGAAAAAAAATATATCAAAAGATGTATTGTATAAAAAAAATTCATATAAGCAAAAATCATGGTTTAAAGCTGTGTGAAAAAAAAACATATCAAAAGATATAATGAAAAGATCAATAAAAATGGGGAAAAAGTTGATTTAATAATCATTGATGTTCTCTTCTCTGTCAATAACAGGCAGCTTATAAGGTATTAGCCAGATTGGATCCACACATGATTTCACTTTCAGCTTTAAGTATAATTTTCTTTTATCTGTATATTTACTCATTGATTAATTAAATATCTCCTGAGAGGAATAATATTTTCATAAAAGTACAAAAAAATACTCCATATTACATGAGAACAGGCCAAAAGGTAACATTATGCTCGTGGATTTCATGAGTGGACAATATCTTTTACTATTTGTAGTCTATTATTAGTCGTTTTCACGAAACTATCCCACATTTCTTTTGTCCATAAATACATGTCGTTTTCCTTTTTGCTGCTATATAATTTGTAGAATTTTCTCTCAAAAATTATAAAATAAACTTGCAAACTACAATCTTCACGTGTTCTTTTAATGTGTGGAAATTCTAAACCCGTTTTATATTCAAACCTCAGTTTTTTTTTGTGTAACTGAATTTTATAAAATTTTATGGCTTTTTCCTTTCTCACAAAAAATAAAATAAGTCAAGCTGGCTTTTTTACAAACCCAACTCTTTTAATTTTCTTAACTGAATATTGTCGTAGTACAACCAATTTAAACTTATATAATATTCACATATCTCTCTAAATGGAGGAAAGAAGAAACTTTCTTACATTACTCTCATTCAATATTTAAATTAGAACTTTAGCGACATTTTCTTTACGATTTCATATACAGGTGTGTAACCATTAAGATATTGTACTATATATACAGAAAAGCATCATGCATAAATGTTAGTATATTGTACTATATATACAGAAAAGCCTCATGCATAAATGTCGTGAAACATTTATATCTTTGAGTCGTACAACGTTATGAAATAGTTCCATACCAGAAAAAAACGTTATGAAATAGTTGGTCAATCGAATAATTAATAGTGATCATTGTTAAAATTAAAATATTCAAATTAGAAAAAGATCATGAAATATTTAAGAGTGATGTACAGTAACAAGTACAAATAAATTGGTAACCAAATGGGTGGAGTTAACTGGAAGACGTGGCAGAGAATTAGAAAGGTGTACAATAAGGAATGTAAGAACACAAGTAGAGGATTAACAAAAAGGCTTTGGTAAAAGCAAAACAAAAACTCTGAGAACGAAAGGCAAATAGCCCAAAAAGAACGCGAGTCAAATGTTGCCTCCTAAATTTACTATTTTTTTACTCTCATTTTTTTTCAATATTATATCAGTTTTATTTTTATATTGTATGGTACATGAATCTTTTATAAACTTTATAATACATAGAAAAAAAACGAAAGCAAATTCCAAACTCCCACCGACACCAATACGGCAAATAGCAGAACCAGTCAGATCAATTATCATCAACTGGCAAAAAATTCAACAATTTCATCTTAGATTCTCAATCATACATTTATAATAAGAAATGTAAATAATAAAATCATTTGAAAATCAGTGCTATTAAGAAGAATCTTGTTGCCTTTATGAGTTAAATGAAGTCTTAAATACGTTATTATCAATTTAATGTAAATGAATCTACGGAGAAACAGAGGTTTTGTAAAACAACGAAACCTGAAATTAATAAAATAATTAGTATTGAGGAAAAAATATAGTTTCTCTCTCTTCATAACTCAGACTTGGAAGCTTGGAATCAATAATCTCTCTCTTACTACACTACCTATCCCTTTCTTTAATGGCGATGCTTTTAACTACTACTATACCCAACACACACTGTAACTCTTCTTCTTCTTCTTCTTCTTCTTCTTCTTCTCTGTCACTGTCTATTCTCTCTTTTGGAGCTTTCATAGCCATGTTTCTTACTCCTCGTACGTGATCAACCGACACTCAAATATGGCTTCCGGAGATAGAGCTATGTTCACTGTTCTGCTTCTAATCATCGTTTCGATCTCTGGATTCTCTTTTGTTCGTTGTTTTACTGATCCATCTGATGGTAAAGTATTGGTTTTTATTGAGTTTTCTTCTTTATTGCTTTTATCTCATTGTTTTGATCATCTGTTTTGGAATCTTTTCTTGTGATTTGAGAACCTGAGATTGAAGTTGATGACTTTAGATTCACAAGATAAAACCCTTTTGAATTTCTTTTTGATGGTTTTGCATTAATGTAAGATTTGATGATTTTGACACCGTCAGTTTTACCTGAGAATCCGCCGGGAATTAATGGGAAGTACTGGAAATTATAATGCGGGTAGAAAAAAAGAACCCAAATTTAAGATCTTTCTTCTTTACTCAAATGTGTTTTAACTTACTTTTTGCTTTAAAAGGAAAGTTAAAAACTTTTCGAAAGATTTTTTTGTTTCTTTCTTGATAGATCCTTTGGTGGGTTTCTTCTGATTTCTGAGTTGTTCTCTTCTTATTGGTGTATTGCAGTTCAAGCACTTCAGGTTTTGTATACTTCACTAAATAGTCCTTCACAGCTAACCAATTGGAAAAATGGTGGTGGTGATCCATGTGGAGAGTCATGGAAAGGGATTACTTGTGAGGGCTCAGCAGTTGTCTCTATGTAAACAATCAGATTTTCATTTTTTTTTTTTTTCCACTTTCACTGATTTGATGCATAATTCTGGAGTGTCTTATAATGTTGTTGTTTTTGGATGTTGTGATTGTAACAGTGATATATCGGATTCAGGAGTCTCTGGCACTCTTGGATACTTGCTCTCAGACCTTATGTCACTCAGAAAATTGTACTGTCTTTGGAATTTTTCTTTCTGTTTTGTTTGTTTGATCTTTGTTCTTCTTAGGTATTGATTCAACAACTTTGGTCTCTTTAATTTTGTTTCAGGGATGTTAGTGGTAACAGCATCCATGATACACTTCCATATCAATTGCCACCGAATCTCACAAGCATGTAATGATTTGTTTTCGTAGCTATGTTCTTATAGTATTTACTCTCAGTGTTTGCTTTGAAACTAACAGTTGAAAGAAATTGTAATGCAGAAATCTTGCGAGAAACAACCTAAGTGGTAACCTTCCATACTCCATCTCTGCTATGGGTTCTCTTTCGTATATGTGAGTTTGCCATTCTAGAACCACAGATTGTGAGATTTAGCATATTTCTTCTTCTTATGTATTGAACTTTGAAATGTTATTGTCTAGGAATGTGAGTGGTAATTCACTTTCAATGTCCATAGGAGACATCTTTGCCGATCATAAGTCACTTTCAACCTTGTAAGATCTCTTACCTATACTCTTTATCATAGTCATATATCACTGCCGGTTTTTTCCATTGATCTCTTGTTGTTTTATTCAGGGACCTTTCTCACAACAACTTCAGTGGCGATCTTCCGAGTTCCTTAAGCACAGTGTCCACACTTTCAGTTCTGTGAGTGATTTCAAACTTTCTTTGTTGCAAAGAGAATTAAGAAGTGCGAAAGGAAGTTCCTAATGATGATAGATATCTTATTTTTTGACAGTTATGTTCAGAACAATCAGTTGACAGGTTCCATCGATGTTCTCTCGGGTTTGCCTTTGAAAACTCTGTAAGTTTCTTTTCCAAGTGGAAAAAGATACGAATGTATAATTTCTCCATCACACTTACCTTATATGTTTTCTTGGCAGAAATGTTGCAAACAATCTTTTCAATGGATCCATACCTAAGGAGCTTAGCTCTATTCAGACCTTAATGTAAGTTTCAGTAACAATCTGTGAATTTCTTTGCTCTGGAGTTTTCTTTCAATTTAAACTGTAAGTTCATGTTTGACATTCCTAAATGAAACAGATATGATGGCAATTCTTTTGATAACGTACCTGCCTCTCCTCAGCCAGACAGACCTGGGAAAAAAGGGAAACCGTCTCCGTCTGGTTCTAAGAAACACAAAATTGGTTCTGATGAAGAGAAATCTTCAGACTCTGACAAGGGTTTGTCTGGTGGAGTAGTCACCGGTATAGTGTTTGGTTCTCTATTTGTTGCTGGTATTGTAGCACTTGTTCTTTACTTGTGCTTTCACAAGAAAAAAAGGAAAGTTGGAGGAAGCACAAGAGCCTCTCAAAGAAGTCTTCCACTTAGTGGACCGACTGAGATGCAAGAGCAAAGGGTAAAAAGTGTAGCATCCGTTGCAGACTTGAAGTCTTCGCCTGCAGAAAAAGTAACGGTTGATCGGGTTATGAAGAACGGGTCTATTAATAGAATAAGATCTCCAATCACTGCTTCACAGTACACTGTTTCTACTCTGCAAGTAGCAACAAACAGCTTTAGCCAAGAAAACATCATCGGTGAAGGTTCTCTAGGCCGTGTCTATAGAGCAGAGCTCCCCAATGGAAAGGTAACTCAAAAGTTGACATCTTTCTACACTATGCAAAGCCAATCTTCTTTCTTGAAACTAAATATCTCTTTGTAACCTATTTCTAGATAATGGCGATTAAGAAGATTGATAATGCAGCACTTTCATTACAAGAAGAAGATAATTTCTTGGAAGCAGTTTCAAACATGTCGCGCTTGAGGCATCCAAACATTGTTCCCTTGGCTGGATACTGCACTGAGCATGGTCAACGTCTTCTAGTCTATGAATATATCGGAAATGGGAATCTAGATGACATGCTTCACATGAATGATGATAGGAGCATGAATCTTACTTGGAATGCGCGTGTTAAAGTGGCACTTGGAACTGCCAAGGCTTTAGAGTATGTGAAAATTGTTATGATTATTTCTATTCTCTTTAAAGAGCAACATGCTTGTTAAACTGGAGTTCTGTTTTTGTTTTAACAGGTACTTGCATGAAGTTTGCTTGCCTTCAATTGTACATAGAAACTTCAAATCGGCGAATATATTGCTAGATGAAGAACTTAATCCTCACTTATCAGACAGTGGTTTAGCTGCTTTAAACCCTAATACTGAGAGACAGGTAATAATAACACAGTGAGAAGAATCAGACTTTGAGCTTTTGTTGAAACGTTTTCTGAGTCTTTCATGGTTTTTATAATGTCAACAGGTTTCTACTCAAATGGTGGGCTCATTTGGATATAGTGCTCCAGAGTTTGCATTGTCGGGAGTTTATACTGTGAAAAGTGATGTATACACTTTTGGAGTAGTCATGCTTGAGCTCTTAACTGGTCGGAAGCCTCTTGACAGGTTTCTTTTTCATATTTTTAGTAGCCAATGTTGAGAAAAAGCCATTGATTTTGAGTTTCCTCAAGTAATATGTGCTTTGTGTATGTGTGTTTAATAGCTCGAGGACGAGAGCAGAGCAATCACTAGTGAGATGGGCTACACCGCAGCTTCACGATATAGATGCTTTGTCTAAAATGGTTGATCCTTCTCTTAATGGCATGTATCCAGCTAAGTCACTGTCTCGGTTTGCAGATATCATTGCTCTCTGTATTCAGGTAAAATACCAGTACCTTCCCCACTAAAATCAACCGAACCGAAATTGTTTTCTTAAAGTAACCTTTTTTTGTTTTGATCTAGCCGGAACCAGAGTTCAGGCCTCCAATGTCAGAGGTGGTGCAACAGCTAGTGAGATTGGTTCAAAGGGCAAGTGTTGTCAAACGAAGATCTAGTGATGACTCTGGATTTTCTTACAGGACACCTGAACACGAGCACATCGATGTCTCATTCTGAATGATAGTAATCCATAACAACTCCATACTAGAGTCTTCTCAAACCATTGGAAGCTATAAAGCAGCTCAGAAAGAAGAGAGTTTTGCTCAATGCATAAGAGAATCCGATCCAGAAAATGCTAGAGACAAGTAAAGAAAGAAATTGAATGTTTCTGTATTTCTTTGAAGATAATAAATTTAGAGTACATAACCATGTTTCCATCATCTTTCTTGTTCTTTTTTTTTGTCGAATAATCAAACCTAAGACCTTTGTTGCATTTAAATAATA
>OVBW01003065.1:0-10768 GCA_900406355.1 Erysimum pusillum
AAACGTAAATTTCCCGCCAAAAACGTCAAACCGGAAATTTCCCGCCAAAAATGCAAATCCGCAAATTTTCCGCCAAAACACAAATTTCCCGCCAAAAACGTCAAANCGCAAATTTCCCGCCAAAAACGCAAATCCGCAAATTTCCCGCCGAAACACAAATTTCCCGCCAAAAACGTCAAAACGTAAATTTCCCGCCAAAAACGTCAAACCGCAAATTTCCCGCCAAAAATGCAAATACGTAAATTTCCCGCCAAAAACGTAAATTTCCCGCCAAAAACGTAAATTTCCCGCCAAAAACGTAAATTTCCCGCCAAAAACGCAAATCCGCAAATTTCCCGCCAAAACACAAATTTCCCGCCAAAAACGCCAAAACGTAAATTTCCCGCCAAAAACGTAAATTTCCCGCCAAAACGCAAATTTCCCGCCAAAAACATAAATTTCCCGCCAAAACCGCAAATTTCCCGCCAAAACACAAATTTCCCGCCAAAAACGTCAAAACGTAAATTTCCCGCCAAAAACGTAAATTTCCCAACAAAAACGTAAATTTCCCGCCAAAAACATAAATTTCTCGTCAAAAACGTGAATCCGTAAATTTTTCCAAGAAAAACGGAAATCCACAAATTGTATAGCATAAATTGGGGATTAGGGTTTTGATTTGTTTTTTTATTTCTAAAAATAAAAAAATATTTGTTTTATTTGTTTAAAGGGTTAAAAATTAACCCTTTTATCTAAAAGGCCCTAAATTAGAACCCATTATTAGCCCTTCCAAAAATTAAAGGGTTTAAAACCCTATAGGTTAACAAGGGTTAGGGCCAACCCTAATCTTTGGAGCCCATGACAACATCCCTACATCCATCGGAGACAAACAAAGATGAGATGCAGAACAATGTTATCACAGACACAATTAATGGTTACACAAATTATGGTTACTCTCTTTAACTGAGTATTTTAATTCCACGAGTTCCACGTTCTTTAACAGTATATAAGTCTAACTAACTTGATTTTTTTAAATAATGAAAAAAGTTAAGAACAAACTGATAATTCTTGATAAAAAAATCGAACCTTTTTGCTTACATAGAAACAAAACAAGTTCGTGTACAGAACAATAAAATTAACAAGTAAAGGACGATGGAGAACTCTGTTAAATGAAACAAAGAAAGAAAAGAGCTAAAGAAGAACTAATTTTGTAGCTTTGTTGTTGTTTATTCGAAACAACTTCTAGAGTCTTGAAATCACCCTCTTCGGTAATCACTAATCAGAGGCTGGCTTACGAAAGCCATACTTTTCAAGCATTTCGCTGAAGAAGTGGCTGGTGATGAATGAAAGAGAAGATGCCGCAACCGCCATTCCGGTGTAGTCCCTCACGGTCTTGAATTTTTCTGTCATTTGGAAAGCGTAAACTTTGGCAAAGGAGAGTGAGGTGACGCAGACCAGAGATACGGCGAGAACAAGCGCAGCTTTGTAGTGTCCCTTGTCGGTTTCTCTGAAAAAGAGGCCGTAGCAGAGAGGAGGGATCACACCAAAGACGAGGAAGGAAGTCAGAACAACGACCCAGTGGAGGATGACGTTTCTGTAATTTCCCAGCTGTGTTTGGTACGGTGTTTCTTCTTTTTTTTGTCCAGGATTATCTTTCGCCCTTTTCTCTGCTTCCAGATGCTTTGCTTTGAGTTCAAGTAGCTGCCAAAATATATATATATTTTTGTAAATACGAATGGTTCAAATCATTATTTGGAATAAAAGGTTTTACTGACATGTGTTTAGAGACACATGATGAAACAGAGTAGGTGCTCGGTTTCTCATGGGAAAACAGAGTTTGTGCTCTGTGTAATCCATAAACCTTTTGCATGCCTAAAACATAAATGAGAAGATAAACAAAACGACTTACGCTGTGACACATGAGAATGAAGCCACTGAATAAACTGGTTACCCCCAAAGCGAAAACGTTTACTGCAAGTAAAGATAAATATTAGTTGGATTTGAGATGTGTGAAGAAACTCAATGTCGTGTTTGTGTGTTCATTGTGTACTTACAAGTTGAAGCTCCGGAAGCGGCAGCGGAGGATACGACACCGAGGCTTGTTATGGACTCGATTAGACCTCCGTATATAATACTCTTCAAGATGTCTTGGTTTCGAAGTCGATCCACGATATATCTCGGCAAGACCACTACAAGTTTCTCGAAAATTGGGATGTAGGGCGGAGTCGGAGCCGGAGGCGGACTTGGAGGCGGATTCGGCTCCGGATCCTGATCCGGATTCGGTTTCGGATCCGGTTTCGGGTTCGGCTTCGGATCCGGTTTCGGGTTCGGCTTCGGATCCGGTTTCGGGTTCGGCTTCGGATCCGGAGTCACGCGAGCTGGATGAAGGCAAACAAGATGGAGAATCAGATAATAGAGGGCAACGGGAAAAGGAAAGAAAAGGAATCACCATTTTCCCTACCTTTCACAGCGTTGATCAAGTCACGGGCCTTACGGCAAAAGGGACGAATAGGATTCTCAATTCCCCTACATCTTTCAATTGCTGCTTTTATCAGAGAATCGATGCTGGTGGAAATGGAATGCCAGGGGAAAGCCAGAATGGCGAGAAATAACAACGAGAATACAGAAAGGTACTTGATATTGATACTCGGGAAATGTATGAGCCAGCTTATTATGCTATATGGATCCCGCCTTGGTAATGGTGATGGTGATGGTGATGGCGAAGGAGAAGGCAGGACTGGCGATGGCGATGGCGAAGGAGAAGGCGGGACTGGCGATGGCAATGGCGAAGGATATGGCCAAGGAGAAGGCGGGACTGGCGATGGCAATGGCGAAGAAGAAGGCGGGACTGGCGCTGGCAATGGCGATGGAGATGGAGAAGGAGAAGGCAGGACTGGCGATGACGAAGGAGAAGACGTGTCCTGCGAGGGCCACAGAACAATGACTGATAGCAATATTAGAACCACAACCACTAGGAACCGCAGATGCAGAGAAGTAGGACTGAGCCTTGGCAAACATTTCAGGCCAAGTGTCTTTAGTTTCTTCCATAGTCCTGTAAGCAATGATGGGATTGGTCATGTAAATCAAGAATCAATCAATCAATCAAAGATTTAAGAAATCAAAGTCTCTTCATCATAAATCAATATATACGCACACACATATAAAAAATTGTTAATTAACCACTTGAGCATTTAAAAAGAAAAAACCAAAGTGTCTTCATCATCATTGACATATACACAAAAGCAGTACATATTTATATATATGGTGTACCTGTGAGAAAAGACCATGAGAGAGGAAAGTTAGGGAACTTGAAGGGGTTAACGAGAGGAAAGTTGAGGAACTTGAAGGGGTTAACGAGAGGAATCCATATTACGATAGGCTGTGTATTGTACGGAGCAGGCTCTTCACCCCTTACAAAGAGTTTAGCAGTTTTGGTGATGTTACTCTTACAGTTACGACAGTAGAGATTATGAGTCTGTTGCATCCTTATCTCATTCAAAGCCTCATCGGGACTTCTCGGCACGTCATGTCCACCTTCAGATCCATCACTGTCGTTGTCTTCTCTCTCGCTTCCTACGTGCATGCAATATAACAATATTGGACTCAAGAAAATACAAATTTAATTTGTCTTTATACACTTTCTTGACCATGATAATTCAAAAGAAGAGATGATTTCTGCTATTAATAGTTGTTTTCTTGCTTCGTCATGTGCGCATATATAGACAACACTTGTCTACCAGATTAACGTGCCACATGCCATATCCACTATTCTATCTGACACCAAAAACTATTGTACATTATATAGAATGCATCCAACTTCTAGTTTGACATTCAAAAAATAATCAACACAACAGTAGTATAGCTTAGATCTCGCTGTAAATTCCATATCTTTAGGCTTTTGTTTTTTTGTCTTCTTAAATGTATTAATGCGCAAATCAGGAATCGAATGAAACGCTTCTGCCAACCGAATCACAACATATAACTCTAGAATATACTACTAACTCAGGAATTAAAATGAGACTCTTTTCCAAGCCACAACGTAAGTCTAGACAATACCAAAGTAAAATATTTAGCTTTTCTACCATGCTGCATGCAAAATGCGATATGAACGTTGGGTAAGCTTGATAACAAATGCATGATTTGCATTCCATATGTATGTTCACTGTCGTAAGATATTAATCTCTAAATAGAAAGTTTGTTTTGTTATAACGTCTTCAAATTAAAGAACAAAAATTATGGTCCACAAATATAATTAATTAAAGAACGTCCCATTGTGTCTATATATATATGGAGTATGGACCCAAAATATAAACAACAGCCGAGCATAATAAAGAATCCAAAATGTTTTAAGATTAAATCCTGTTCGGATAATTCCGAGCACATTGATTTTTTGTTTTTTTTTGCAATTATACCTGTGTCGTCTTGCGGCGGAGAATCGGTGGGATTATCCATTACACTTCCCGTTTGTCCTTCAACCAAGGGCTGATTGACATCTTCGCCGCTAGCAGAATCCGAACTTTGGATGGAATCAACGTCACCCTCATCGGGATAGGAAGTGGTTGGTTCCATTGGAGATGGTGATGAATTGATGATGACAAAGAGAGAACCAGAGGACGCTTATTTATATGCCCACGACCTGCTTACTATCTCATTTTAATATTGTGGCGTGTATTTCTCTAACATGTGATTTATCATAGTCGTATTCTTTTAATCCACCGTTAAGTCATATAAAGAAAGAACCACGAAAAAGAGCTAACTAATTAATGACTGAGGTTTGTTCTTAAATCTTAAGATAATATGCGCGAAAGATTCTTTTTTTTTTTTGTCGTCTGGATTTATTAACTATTACAAATTATGAGAACTATTACATAGACGATTCTACCATGGGCAATTCCTTCCGACCCTATCAGATTCACGACCGTACTCCTTCTTCCTTCTCCATGCTGAATCCCGGCGAACGACTCTAATTGCGCATCACTGGAGATCTCCTGTAAACTTGCCTCCATTAATCTGCATAATTGTTAATAAATCGCAACTCTGGGATTCGAACCCCAGACCTCTTGGTGTAGAAGCATTAATGAACCCTTGATCAACCACTGGGCCAAGGGGGCTTCCACTGCGCGGCGAAAGATTCTTAAACCTCTTTCTTTTAAAAAAAAAAAAAACAGGATATATTAAGTCACGCAGTTGGTAACTTGGACAACTTAAAACAATGTTATCTTTTTTGATACTTAACATTATTTTTGGTAAAACACTAAATTTAACATTGGAAAATATCTATATAAGTGGGTATTTTTTTGTTCCTTCAACGGTTCAGATTGTATTTGTTTTTTTTTTCTTTTGTATGATAATCGCATTTCTTTATTCAAAAGGTGTGATATCATATGCTTTTTTAAAAAATGGACTTTCAGATGTGTTGTCGTAATTATTCGTTATAGTCAAGGTAATTATTGACATGAATAATACACGAGATTTAACATTGTAAAGATATTAAAAAGTACGCGTAAAAATTTTCATCTTAATATTATGAGAATTGTTCTAATAAATTCTTATATAATGCGACACAATTGTTGAAGCTTCTATCATATGATCCAGGTTTTAGAAAGTCACATTCGCTATCAAAAGAAAAAAAAAATAGAAAAAAGAAAAAAAAAGAAAAGTCACATTCAATAATAGGAAGAAATTATTTATTTTGTGTTTTGGTGGGTAGGAAGAAATTATTTATTGCAATTGTTGGTCTTTTTTTTATTATACGTAATATTAATTGACCCTGTAAGTCAAGGGTGCAAAAGTCAAGCATTGTAAGAAATTGTTATTATATAGCTTTCTTTATGACTCAAGAATTTACACCATTCATATTGTTTATGACTTGGGGGATATGATTATGTGACTTTTATTTTAGTCATTGTTTATGAATTATGACTTGGGTATTAGAGTTGACTTTTTTTTTGTTTTTGGACAGCAGGAATATTAGAGTTGATTATTAATATAATATTTTGAATTTTAAATTTGTTGCGTTATCGTTATTATGACTTCTATTTAACAAAGTAACAAACCAAGTCATAAACAATTTATACCTACCTATACGAATGAGACTAGAATTATGAGACTTCTATTTTCGTTATGACTTGGTCAAATTCGAACCAGGACGATAAAGCACTTATTCGATGTCTACTTCTCCAACTCATTTTCTTTAGGCTGGCTGACAAGAAATTGGGCTATGTAACTTTTCTTACTTGGTTATTTTGGATTCTTAACATTGGATTGTGCGTAATAAATGTAAAAAAAGGCCTCTGGTCACTTTAAATTTTAATGCAAAAAGTTATAAAAATAAAAAGGATTATATATGGATTTTCGTTAGAAGTTTTATAAAACGGTTTTTAAATAAAAAAATTATTGTTGTGTCGGTCTGTATAGTCTGTTAAATTTATAGTCCATTTTTAAATTTATATTATAAGATATATGACATTAACTTCTTAATTATTCTAAGCATTTAGTACTTAGACTTTTCTAAAGATGAGGTCTTTCTTTAGTCAAATGACCGAAGCTCATCGTGCATATAAATGGAGTCTTTGTTTTTTAAACAATAATTTAAAATTTTATATTAGTTAGACTTAGAACAATTCTTTTTTTCATTATTTATTTCATTAAGTTTGTATTTTAGTTTTTTTTTGCCGAAGTTTGTATTTTAGTTAATTAGGTTTGTTTCTTTGATTTTTGAATGAAATTTGTTTTTTGAATTCACAAGATTGGAAACACTAATGACATTATATAAATTTATTTATTTATTTTCTAGAAATTTGTTAACTAATTAAATTCAAATAACCGATCTTTTCTGTAACAGACTTGATGACATGCATGTAAAATTTGATCAAGTTCAACTATGATTTTCTTTCCAGCAAAGGAAACTAATAATCCCAATCATCAACAATTGATATTCAATAAGCGATATATATGAGTTTGAATAACAATACTTGATTCTTAAAAACAAATTTCTTTTACCAAAACCCTATCACTCCGTTGCGTATATCTATTAAAACATTTTAGTTTAAGAAATAAATCTTTTCTAGTAATAGTACTGCAATGATTTCTATGCTTTTCATATGCTTTAAGCTTAGTACAAAATGTCATCACACAATCATTAATCACTTACTATGCTTTTTCAATCAAACAAGAAAAAAATGGTTTCATTTTGAGGATAAAAAGAGAAGATAATCAATTCGTTTTCTTGTTGCTGGGCGTTTAAACTGTACGATGAATATGCCATCCATGTGTATGCACACGTGTATGTTGCTCAGATTCTGCATATTTTCCAGCTGAAGACAAGAAAAATGAGAGTATTTCTTATTAAACATTTGTCTATCTTTGTTTTAGATTGTATGGGATAGAAATGAGGCAGCCAAAAGCATTGGGAAAGACCTGATGTGCTCGTAGAGCTTTGATGACCTGCACCATCTTGGTGTAGAGGAGTGGCATTATCTTGCTCTCTACGAATGATTGAATCCCGAAATCGAGTAGGCAATTGTTCCAAGAATCTATCTATGTAGCCATTATGTCATTGAAGAAGAAGGACAAAGGGGAAAAAATGAAGAAGAAAGGAAATTAGGATTAGAATGATTGTTATCTCGACAGTCCCTAGCAAATTAACAACTGTCATTTAAGCATTTGAAGCTACAAAATAAAGTATTTTCCATCGTAAGGCAATGTATACCTAAATGGCTGAGACTAGGAGGAGATGAGTCGTTGTCGTCGACTAATCCTACATATAGAAAATCGATCATATAAAGCATGATTTCAAAGAAATAATGGATCCATCATAAAGCAATATGAGTACACTTACCACTGAGATAAGGATCAGATGAGTTGTTTTTGACTGGTCCTAAAATAGGAAATCGATTTCTTAATTAAGCAGGAGTTTAAAGAAACTAAATAGTACTGTCTCCATCATAAGCAATATGTGTTCACATAAGACATACCATCGGAGCTAGAATTAGATGAGATGTTGTCGACTGGTCCTATAGATATAAAATCGATCATTTAAGCACAAGTTAAAAAAATAAAATGCGTCAAATCATAAAGCAATATGAGTACACATACCACAGCTGGAATTAGGATTAGATGAATTGTTTTCAACTGGCCCTACAAATAAGAAATCGATCACTCAAGAATTTAAAGAGAAAAGTGTATCCATCATAAAGCAATATGCACATACCACTTGGATTGGGATTAGATGAGTTGTTCTCGACTAGTACTACAAATAGAAGATTGATATATCATATAAGCAAGAGTTCAAAGAAAATAGTGTATCCATCATAAAGAAGTATGTGTGCACATACCACTGTGATTATGATTCGATGAGTTGCTTTCGACTGGTCCTACAGATATATAAAAAGTATCAGTCTCTCAGCCTTCAAAGAAACAGTCTCTTCATTATCATAGAACAATATATAGATTTAATTTGTACGTATATATATATGGATACCTGTGGGAGAACTTGAAAGGAACTTGAATGGGAAGTAAGGGATCCAATGCACGAAAGATTTTTGGTTTTCGTGAGAAAACTCATCTCCTTTTTTTAAGAGTTGAGCAGTTTTGGTGATGTTACAATTACACGTAGGGCAATAGAGATTATGAGTCTTTTGCTTACGTATCTCTTCCATGGCCTTCTCGGGAGATCGACGTTTCGAGCTCTCTACATGATCGTTTTGAAATCCATTAATGTTTGTTTCTCTCAGATCCCAAGTAGGCAAGTACAGTAAAATATATAACTAATAGGTGGATTCAAGTCTCTCAAGTACAAACAAATTTTTATTTTCGATCCACGGAATCTTGATTCCCATATATAGTTAACGGGAAAATATGACATTTTAGTGCTTCTTGATAACCAACGCTCTATTTTTCATAACGAGTACATTATTATCTAGATCTACCATGAAATAAATAACGACTTTTTTCTTAATTAAATGGGTGTGCCAATCCAATCGAACTCTCTAACACCAAATAATTAACACTATACTTCTATGTGAAAACAATACACATCCGATCCTACTCATAAATCAATAACCTTAATATTTTAAGAAAATGATTTAAAACGTACCATTTAGAACATCATCGTCAAGTTCTTGGCGTCTGGGCATGATGGGTTCCTTTGAATCTGGTGTGAATGGTGACAAAGGGAGAACCAGAGAACAATTATCTATTTACACCAAGCCATATTCTTTTATTCTTATCATATACTATATTATATCTAATATGCGTTTTTTAAACTCGTACTACTAAGCTAACCATAAGATTAAATAAAGAGCCACGGAAAGGCTAAACAATGACCGAGTTTTATTCTTCGAATTAATGATGGACGATTAATGGTTTAATATAATACTCCACTAAAACATTATGATCTTATGACTTTTTACCTTCATTTTTTATGACTTAGTGAATGTTAATTACAGTTGACTTATAACATTTATTAACATAGTATTTGGAATTTTAGTATTTCATTTTGGTTTAGACATTCAAAAAACCTAATTTTCTTTGTCGGTAAGACATAAACCTTTCATTTTGATATATGTATCCAGTCTCCGAATCAGATAGGAGGAATATGGAATTAAAACAAAATAGTATTATTGTGGATGACCTGATCACTTATTTATTCTGAACATTTACTTCTTAACATTAATCATGAAACACATTCATCTTCATGACTAGAAAATATCATTTCTGTTTAGCTGATATTGAAAAGATTTCCAAATCATGTACCTTCAGATTTCTCAATATTAGCAGGGAAGCAAATGCTGCAAAATCCTTTAGCCAAAAAATGCTAGAATCAGGCCTCAAAATGATGTAAGAAATATGCAAAGTCTTTAAGTTCTTCTGTTAATCTTTGGACATAAAGGCCCATGAGATTTGCCCACAAAAAAAAAGAGGCCCATGAGCATTAATCTTTGCTGTAAATTTGAGTCTTTTATTAATGAAATAATCAGGTTTACGAAAAAGAAAAAACTTATAAATATGCAAAATCGAATAATCATTCGTCACGGAGGTACCAATAATTTGCTAATCAAAGAAATAAAATATTTAGCCCAAAAAAAAAATAAAAATAAAAATAAAAATAAGAATCTGCTAGTCTTAATACGTGGCGGCTGTCGAGCACTTGGATGGGAAAAAGGCTGAACTAACTTTCAACGTGTCCATTATGAAAGCTAGGGTAGTTTTGTAAATATAAACAAATACGAGGGTACTTTCACCAAGGTAATCGTTATTCTGCGTCCGTTATTTCTTTTTCCGGTAAAATTCTGCTTAACCTTTTTTATTTTTTCATCCTTTTGGTTTCGCCAATAATGGAACTCTTGTATCACCATTTTCCTGGAAAATCTCGCTATCGAGAAGAAGATGGATCTCTAGAGAGATAAAATCATAAAACAGATAATCACTAAAATCTCTGCTCTTCGGATCGAATTTTGAAATTTGTATCTCTCTACACTGTTCCAATTGGAAACTTTTTCCGATCGATTGATTCGGTGATCGGATTTTGCTTTTTTTTTGCTCGATCAGTCGTTTAGAATGATTTCGAATCCACGTCTGTTGTTCTACTCCTGCATTGCGAAAGGAACAGTGATTCTCGCAGAGTTCGCTTCAAAGGAAGAGCCAGGAATCGAAGATCTAGCTTTGAGATGCATCGAGAACGTACCTCCTCATCATTCTATGATCTCCCATACAGTCCACAAGAGAACTTACGCTTTCTTCATCGATGGATTGTTTTCGTATTTCGCTATTTTAGATGAGGTCGTTGCGA
>OVBW01003067.1:0-10765 GCA_900406355.1 Erysimum pusillum
GTTTCAACGCCCGTATTGTTTTATGCTCTATTCCAAATTGGGAATCTGAATACATTAAGGTAGGTTTTAAGAGTTAGATTCAACTTTGATGATGACTGCTACATTCATTTACTTGAACCTTTACTGTATTTGGTAAGAGTAGATGTTAGAGAAGTTGGTGATGAAATTATTTGGTGTTGGTGTTGATGAAAGCATTTACGATTGAATGTTGGTGTTGATTTTAAGAGTTAGCTTCAACTTTGATGATGACTGCTACATTCTCATGATTCGTCAAGCTGTGAAGGTTGATGATAAATCTTGTTTATTGTAAGTGATTGATTTTGTTCTTTATTGTCACTAGGTGAGCTATCAAGCAGTGATGAAAAGAATTACAAAGTTTTGAAAAGAGAAACAGAACGTGATATAACCCAGTTTTGCTGCGTGTGTTAGTGCTGCACATGTTTGTAAGTTTGTGTTCTACTTCTTTTGTTTTTGGTGGTGTTAACAGTTTTTTTGGGACTGATTTGGCTGATTCAAAGTTTATGTTATTCAAATAGGTAAACAAAGCTCAATCTTTGCTTGTGTGCACATCCAAAAATAGCTTGTGTGTGTGAATATGGTTGAATTGTATTCAGTTTGTGGTGAGTGGAAGAAAAAAGATGATATAGGAGATTGGGAATTTGTAGTTGATAAGGAGAGAGGATGATCGCTTTGTGAAGTAGACTCTAATGTCACCTATAAGGTTCTAGCTGAGATGATAATTGAAGATTATGCACTCCCTTGTTTAGTGGATGATATTAAGCTTAGTTATGGCCTTCCTCCAAAGATGAAGAGTGTGGTAGAAGATTCTCATCCTTTGTATGTGCGGAATGATCGTCAGCTGCAAATGTTTATCAAGAAGATTCAAGAAGAATCTGAGATTATTCGCTTCTGTGTAACGGTGCGTTAGTGTTGCTTTCGGTATGGTCTAATGAATGTTTGTCTTTGTAATGGTCTAATGAATGTTTTATTTTGATATAGGTCTCCAAGCAATGTGATATGGCTGTGTTGGATAAAGTTGGAAGCAACCTATCCGCTGAAGCTGTGCACCTATTGAAATATGACATTTCTCAACTTCGTGAAGAGTTAAAGGTAAACTAGTTCTTTTTGTGATTAGTCTTCCCAATGATAAAATACACAAGTACATATGCTGTTAGTATGGATAATGGAATATGATGTTGATAATGTGTTTTGAATCCTCATTTAGTTGCTTATGTGTTTCCCTAGTAGCTATTGAATGAGTAGGAGACACCACTAAGATTGTTTCTGCGATTCAGGAATGCCTTCCCAAATTTTCACTTATCCTTTACTACGATGTCGGAAAGGGTTCCTGAATTTCCTGTGTGTTTTTGCTTTACCGGGTTCGAAGTCTCAGAGTCACAAGTGCAGCAGATGTGGCAGAGGAGGACACAACAAGAGTACCTGCAGAGTCCCTATATGATTCATTGTTAAAGGTACATATTCCCTGCATTCATTTTCTTTTAAAGCTTCATATTTTTGGAAATGTGATTTTAACATTTCTCATATCTTTTTTTGCAGATAACGATACAGTAAAGATAAATTTGTTCCCAAATTCACTTTTTCTCTATGATTTTGCCTCGTCTGATATTCTGAAGGCATATTCTTTGATTTGGATTTATATATGTTGGCAATAGGTTCATGTAATTGTAAAACCACAGACGTTCCTTCCCAAATTTATTTTTACGGAAAGCCATCCTGAATATCAATAAACCCTTCCTGAATTTCATAGATCTCTTCCTGAATTTCATAGAACCCATGTCTGAATGTGTTTTTAAATCTTTCTTATTTTGTTATTATTTCCTGCCTCAGTTTATCAAAAAAGTACTTTATTAGTGAGGGGTAAAAGTGTTTCATCTTTTTTTGCATATACTGGTGTTTTACCAATATTAAGAGAAATCCAGCCTTAAAATACGTTTATTATTATTAACATTAATTGCTATATAATTCATCAATGAAAAACTTGGCTTACAGGTACACACTCTACTAATACATCAGAGAATTCGGGTTCGAATGCTGGTGAGGGTGTGAATTTTGGTTTTTTTTATAGGGATATCCACCCTAAAATTACGTATATTACTTATTAATTGCTACAAAAACATTGAATCAAAAGCTTGGCTTATTGGTTACGCGCTCTGCTATAATACCACCTGACCTTTGTTCGATTCCTAGTGAATGCGAATTCGCATATTTTTTTGTTTGTTCCAATAGATTATTATAGGATATATAAATATTCTGCTACCTTATCAACGAATGAGAAGCTTCGCGTAGTGGTTAAACACTCTATTGGAAAGTATTTCATATTCCAGATTCGAAAAATAGTATTTTAATTTCCAAATTTATTTTTAAGGAAGGACATCCTGAATTTGAAGGAACCTTTCCTGAATTTCAATAAACCTTTCCTGAATTTGTTTTTAAATCTTTTTTTTTAATTATTATTTTCTGCCAAAGCTTATCAAAAACTACTCCATTAATGAGTTCCAAGGAAGCCTTCCTAAATTTCAATAATGCCTTCCTGAATTACTGAAGTTACATAAATGTTGACAGCTAAATCTACATAGTCATTAAATAGCATTTTAATTCCCAAATTTATTTTTAAGGAAGGACATCCTAAATTTTAAGAAACCCTTCCTGAATTTCAATAAACCTTTCCTGAATTTCATAGATCCCTTCCTGAATTTGTTTTCAAATTTTTTTTTTTAATTATTATTTTCTACCTAAGCTTATCAAAAACTACTCCATTACTGAGTTTTAAGGAAGCCTTCTTGAATTTCAATAATAACATTTTAATTCCTAAATTTATTTTGCAGAAGGCCATCCTGAATATCAAGGAACCCTTCCTGAATTGTATAGATCCCTTCCAGAATTTCATAGATCCCTTCCTAAATGTGTTTTTAAATCTTTTTTTTTTAATTATTATTTTCTGCCTTAGTTTATCAAAAACTACTCCAATAGTGTGGGGTAAAACTGTTTCATTTTTTTTTGCATATACTGGTGTTTTACCATTTTATAGAGATATCCTGCCTAAAATTACATATATTTATATTAATTGCTACAAAATGCTTGAATGAGAAGCTTGGCTTATTGGTATCAGACTCTAAGAATACTCCAAAGAATCCGGGTTCGATTTCAGATGAAGGTGTAATTTTTTTTTTTTTTTTTTTTTTTTCGTCCTTCCCAAGTGTTACGGAAGGCCATCCTGAATTTCAAGGAAGCCTTCCTGAATTTCATTAATCCCTTCCTGAATTACTGAAGTTACATAAATGTTGACAGCTAAATCTACATGTCATTAAACAGCAAAATATGTTTACTAACCACAAAAATATGTTTTACTAACCACCAAAATATGTTTCAGAGTATACGCATCTCTATTTTAAATTTGATAACCAAAACACACTCACAACGACAACATGTCAATTTTACCAACCACTAACTCCTGGTAGATATCGCAGGAAACTTTTAGTCTTCTGTCTTCTGCAGTGATGTCTGAAAGCTGGATCATGAAGTCTTCGAGTCCCATAGAACGGCACTCTATCATCCTCACAATTTGGAGACCATAGTTCTCGTCTTGCGTTGTGTGGAGAATAAACTTAGACGGAAATGACACTTGGAACCTAGTGTGTACCACATGTCCATTTCGTTTGGCACAACCGAGGACATACGGAATCATCTCTGTTCAATCAAATCAAATCAAAAGTAAACTGTCCGTACGTAAACTTGTTTTCAAATACATCTAAACAATGAGTGACCCAAAAACTGAACCCAGAGAACAAAAATATTCTCAGAAAATCGATTTGGGGAGGCCTTCCTGAATATCAAGGAACCCTTCCTAAAATTTCAACAATGCTTCCTAAATTCCAGTAACCTATGAATGAAATGATTCTAAATGAACCTATAGCAAAAAATGATCAGTTTATTATGTATTCTAAATGCATTACATAGAACTCACACGCGAACAAAGCAAAACACACACACAATGATTTTTTCAAGAAAGTAGCTAATCAAGATCTATCAATTTCATCTTCTTCATCACGTTTTTGATGCATATAAACAAAGCAGAGAGCAAAAAATCAAAAGACATGACACAGAAATTATGTACCAACTCATAAACACAAAGACTTATTACAAATCAAGAAAGAGAGCTCCACATAAATCAGTGTGAAAGTGAAACAAAGCATCAGTGTCAAACAAATGGTCTAAAATGTTCAAAGAACAAAGTTTGAAAGAATCTACAATAAGGACTGAGCGTCTAACCTGTCCTGTAGCAGGTTCAGTTTCACCAACAACCAGTATGTAATTGTAGTGAGCAAGCTGAGCTTCTCCTACCTACAAACACACCACAATCAGAAATTGAAGACAAAAGAAAACTAACCAAAACAGATGCATAATCCCAACAAAAAAAGGAACAAAAACACAAAGTTCTCTTAAGAGAGAGTGTATTATTCAACAAGTACCCACATGATTTCAAAATACCACATGAGAAATGACAAGCACCTATCAGCATCTAAAATTAAGACTGGCTAGGGAAATTCTAGACTGAGAGCATAATGTAGTAAAAATACTATCTCAAACACAAAACCTTAAGCTATTTATAAAGCATAATGGAGAAATTCAGGAATCGATTGAAAATTTCTTTGACACTTCTCTGAAATTCTGTCAGATTTGATTTGTTTCAGAAAGAGTATGTTGCAAATTTCTTTGACATTTCTCTCACTAACACAAAACCTTAAGCTATTTATAAACTTTGACACCAGCTTTGACATCGTAATCGGAAAAGAAACAAAGAAATCCGAATGAGAAAAACCTTATAAAAAAGCAAACATCACAAATAGAAATCATCAACTCAGAAATTGGGTACGCCAAACGAAACGAAGACTAATCGAGATGTAAACTTGAGCAATGAACCAGCAGTAGAGCAATAAAAGCAAAAGCCAAAATTAATCGAAAACTTGAAGAAGGAACAAAGAGTACCTTTTGAATCAAAATGTAAAAGACGAAACCAGGTCAGCCTATTCGATCAAACAAATATGCCTCACCAAAATCAAACGATTCTCAAAAAGACTCCGATCGTCGAACTTGTCTGCGTGGAAAAAATTAATGTTTAGGCGCCGAGAAGGGAGAGAAACGATAGGGTAGGATTTGAGGGAATGGAACCTGAAAACGACGAGCTCGAATCGAAAACCGAGCAAGTAAGGAGCAATCTCGCCGGAATCGAAGTCAATCTGGAGTCGAATCCTCGACTTAAATCTAGTGTGAGAAGTTGAAGACGACGGCGAGTGACAGATCTAGAGTGAGAAGTTGAAGACGGCGGCGAGTGATAGATCTCGGGTAAGAAGTGGAAGACGGCGGCTAGGTCGCGGTGTAGCCAGAGGATGGAGCAAGAAGAAGGTTGTCTCAGCGAGAAGGAGATCGTGATTTGGGGGAAATAGAATAGGGGTAGTTTAGTCTTTTGTTATTTATTGGGTAATTAAAAATAAAAGGGAAATTAGGATTGGTGGTATTCTTGTCCAATAAACTAAAATGGTGGTATTAATGAGAACTGTCCAAATATAAATATAATATGCATGGACACATAACCGTAGACACGTAGACATTCCTATATTATTGGATTAGACATTAAAAAAATATAATGCTACGTCTCTAGCCACATTCTCCACGCGGACCTTATTACCAATTAATATGTAACTTTGTCGTAGTATCTGAAACACCCCAACCCATTTTTTTTTATAATTAATTAACTCATGTCTAGTGATCCCATACTCACTAAACATCTCAGCACAAACGGAAAAGAGCATTAAAGTCATAAAATAAATCTAATAAATATTAAATAATCTCCAGAACAAAGCATAACTCAAGAATTCATGAAAACAGCAACCTAGCTGAAAGTCCTAACTCTCTGAACTAACAACCTAGCAAAACATAAACACAACGATGATCACAACAACGAGCATCTAGATCATCCCCTCTTCCTCGCCATGATTCCACGTTCACACTTTGTCTTTACCTGCATCAACAACACAAATGAGATGCGTAAGTATTATGATAAATACTTAGTGAGACAATCTTCCCAAGCAACAGGCTATACACACAAGCATTAAACAAAAGACAAACAACAAACAAACCAGATAAACAGACAGTATATATATATACTAGCAATATGCCCCTGCATAATGAAAAATATATTATACAGATAATTTTGAAATTAAAATAAAATTTGGTATTGATATATAAATGAAACCAACAAATTATTTTTAAAATTTATAGTTAGTTTTTAAATTTAATTATAAAAAAATAAAATTCTACAGATTTTTGATATAATTGAGAAAGAAAGAAGATAGTTCTATGAAAATAGTAAAGAATAAAACGTGAAAAGAAGATATAATGTTAAAATTTGAAATGATTTTTGTTTGCTTAAAAAATATGACAGTTATTTAATTTAAATTTTGTTTGTGTTGTAATAAAATGTTGTTTAAAAATAAAAACAAATTATTCATAAAAATTGAAACAAAGTGAGGATCGTGTAAATGATCGTGGAAGTTTAAAAAGTACAGGTGAAAAATAATTCCTAAGTATTCAAAAAAAATCCGAAAAACGATTTAGTGGCACGTTAAGATAAAAAAAAAATATTCTCACAAAAAAAAAAGATAAAAAAAATATGAAAAATATTAATTTAGAAAATTTGTGAAAATGACACATCAGCAAAAGCTAACGTGTCAAGGTTAGAATGTTGCAGTTTTTGTTAAAGTGACTTGTAATTTAGTATATATAGATATATACAAATGTAAATTACTCTCTATATATATGTTTTTGTTAAAGTGACTTGTAATTTAGTATATATAGATATATACAAATGTAAATTACTCCAACGTTATACCACGCGTAGTTGTAGGTATTTTCGTAAATACCGTCTAACGTGAAAGCCAATGAATCAATATTATTTCGGCATGCACCATACAAAGGGTCGATATGCTGAAAAACTAATTATGAATTTTTTTTTGTCTCAGTGCCAAGTCACTCTAAAAGAAAATCATCATAGTTCTCATTTATCAAGCGATAAAACTCATTTGCTTTTACTTTGATAGCTTTATTAAACTCCCTAATTTTAGTGGCTTCTTTCTTCTTCTCCTTCATGTCTAGAAGAAGCTTATCCTTCTTCTTGTGTACCTCCACCGCCAATGAAGATATACCTCAACATCATCACCACTGACATCATCGTGGTTGTGCACCTGTGCAATGTACATCTGGTGTTCGTAATTATCTTCAACTTTTGTCATCAAATTGTTTATCTCGAGAACCTCATCATCATGTTTGTATGCATTGGTTTCAAACGGATAATGCATTGGTTTCAAACGGACCGTCAATTGGTTTCAAAGGCATCGTGTAGATAACTATTCGTTAAAAATGAAAAAAAGTTACAGTATATAATAAATTAATTAAAAGATATCTTAACCTAAGTGTATTCATTTAGAATGTTCTAACATGAAACTGATCTAATTTTCTGTTGAACACTCTGCATTTTATGTATGGTCTGTCATTTGGTGCATCGTTCCCATAAGTCTTCAAGTGCTTAGATATATCTTTCCATTTTGGAGTAGTTGTCATAGTGATAAATAAACGTGGGTTTCAACATTTATTTTATTTAGGTTTTGTTTTTAGTTTTACTTTTTCTAGTATGCTTAGTATTTCTACGTAATCTATTACTTGCTTGAAACTATATAATAGGTCCCTAACTAGGTCCTTTGTTATCGAAAACCAAAACTCTAGTTTTGAGAATTCAACGTTATCTAGTTGTATCGATAGGGATTCAGAAGCTATGGAAGATGTTGGTAAGATGATTACTAAGAGAATGGAGAGATTTAGTAATGATCCAAAGATTAAAACCAATATACGGATTAGTGTTAATAACACCAAAGAAGATGTCTTACGTAAGAATGATTTGGAGAGAGAGGTGAAAGACCATGCAGAAGGGAAACAGAAGTTGATTAAGTTATTTACGGCCATTGAGAAGAGAGTAAGTCCGTCACAGAAGATAAGTTACACTTCCTTGTGTAACGACTTTAAGTTCCGCATATTTACAAATTCACTAGATCTCTTTTACTTTTGATCAAGAAATACTAGGATCTTTGTCAAGAATAGACAAATTGTCTTTGGTAATAAAGAAAGACAAGAAAATGAAGTTGAAGAGAGCCAAGAAGACAAAGACACAAATATTAAAGAAGGTGAAATTCAAGAAGACAATGTTAGTGAACCAAAGATTATAACCAGTCTTAAGATTAAGATTAAATTAGATGAGAAGTCTTTGAATGTGATTGATAAGGAGAAGAGAAGAATCTTGATTAAAAAGGATTCGAATCAAACTGATGAGAGACTTTTGAAGAAAACGAAAATGTTGAAGCGGTTGAACGAGGTACACCTAGCATGGACTGCTTGTATAGCTTGATGGTAATATCACTTTTTCTAATTGACTTGACATTAGTGTCACCCCTTGTAATTGCATTTTTCACGTTGTTGTATAGATCAACTCTAAGTTTTTTTTATTTAGTCGGTAATAATGTAATCATTCTTACTCAATTGTCGTATATACGTCAACTATATAATGGTGTAATAACCGTTTTGATCTAACAATCGTCATGCCTTCTGCCAATATGGTTTATAGTTGGTAGGCATATAATTCTCTTTTACTGATGAAACTCTTTTTTCTAGTATTTTCTTCACTTTCGACAACTAGTAATCTTTCATGATATCCAATTTCACCATATGAGAACAAAAGAGTGCATAGTTGAAGTCATGATGACTTGTGAATCACTATCAATTCCATTTCCCAAAAAATTTCGTAAAATTAAATCACCAAACATTAAACTCATTTTGGCTATTTCATCTATTTTTAGCATATCATATTGTTTCCCACACTAATTTTGGCTAGTTAGCTTGATACTTAACTCCGGACAATATCACCAGTTTCATATATGTCCATTGCCTTCCTATACACTTTTGCCAAATAATGGAAGGTATCTACTATGGTAATAAGTTCTTTAACTATTTTTCATCTAACTCCCCTTCGTTTGTGGTCCCGACATAATTGTATGATAGCATATATGTAGACCGGTTCTATTTAACCTGCATTAGCTGTCACGCCTAAATGATTGAGATCTATGACAGAGTCATTAAAAATGATGTACCGTATTTATACCATTTATATAATGAGCATCTGGGTTGTTTTTCTTGCAAGTCATTTCTTTATAAGAGGAAGATATTTGATTGATTCTAACAGTTTTTTCACCAACGGAGTCAAGTTGAGTTTTTGGAGCACACGTTCGTCATTATCCGAGGCGCCTAATTCCTTGCATGAGAGAATGCAATTATGGAAATCTTTGGTAGAGGTAGAAGTGTCTTTCAAGACTATGATGCCCAACAGATCTTGAGAAAGTGTTTCTAGGTAACTTATATCTACTTTGTTCGAATTCATTGTTTTAAATTGTAATATTGTTTTAAATACTCTTTCCAAAGTATGATGTTTGTTTATTTTCAATGGTTTAAATAGATAAATTCCATATGTGATGGATCTTTCCTTTTCCTGAACGTTCAAATTAATCATCTTAAATATAGTTCTTTTTTTTTTTAACACTGAAAATTTCATTGATCAAATGATATGGGAACAGAGTAAGAGAGAGAGGCCAATATGCACCCTATTACAAAGAAATTACTGAGGTAAAGAGAAAAACATTAAGCATGAAAAATCAAAAGCAGAGCCCTTAATTCAGAGAAGCTTCAGCAATAAGAAGCTGTTTTAACCACAAGGGGCAACTCTGAGCAATGTAAGACGGGTACCGGCGGTCTCTTGTAACGCTGGTGGCTATAGCAAGCGCCGACCTGTTGCCAGAGTCATCAGTGTGTTCAAGCGACCACTCTTCAAAATTCCGTAATAGTACTAGGATTCTTGAGATCACAGGAACCACAGCAGGAAAAATATAGTTCTTAGTGCATAACTTATTTGTGCATGTAATGCCCACTTTCTCAACTATCACAACTTTGTTTTTAATGTTCTTGAATAAAATTAATAATTGTTTGCTTTTGTGATATTGTGATCTAGTAAGGAAGGTATGGGGGCAGTTGCCACCAGTAAAATGAAAAATTTGGAAATTTGGAATTTTTAAATGGAAATTTCCTTTTATTACACCCATTAACTCTTCCATGTTGCCCCCACTTTTTTAAATATTTGTTTCTTCTATTATTTGTTTCCTGTTTGTTTGAAGAACAATTCTTTGTTTTCTTTAATCTAAGATATATTTCCTTTTGAATTTTGGAAACAAAGAAGTAACTAGCTCTTGGAGACAAAAATAGAGGTTATTTCCATGCTGCCACAAAAGGAAAAAAAGCCATCAATAATATCCAGTAATCAAAGATGATAAAGAGAAGGATGTATATGAAGAATCCCACATAGTGTAAATATTACCAAAATTTGTTCACTTTCCAAGAGGGAGAGAGAGTTACCACGATAAATGAAGTACTAAAACCGTGTATTATTGATGATATTCCCACATAATCATAAATGACAATGTCCTGATTACCCATGAGACTTTGCACTACCTAAACACGCCTGGTGATATGCTCAAATTAACCCTAGAGCTACTCTCTCAAATTAAGAGACCACTGTAGTATTTAGGGATCGAATCCACATGGACTGTGTTACGCAATAGGTTATTAGTTGTCAGATTATGCTAAACCAAAT
>OVBW01003068.1:0-10764 GCA_900406355.1 Erysimum pusillum
AAGGTCAATGAGCGAGTTATCTACTGGCTATGTAAGACAAGACAGCTTTTTTTTAGACATGGCTCATTCTCCTGGAAGTAGGTCAATTGTGGACACTCCTCTCTCTGTTAGAAACTCGTTTGAGCCTCATCCTATGGTTGCTGAGGCTTGGGAAGCTTTGAGAAGGTCAATGGTGTTCTTTCGTGGTCAACCTGTTGGTACCATTGCAGCTTATGANAAACAATGATTCGAGATATCGATACAAGCGATTGTTTATGCCATATTTGCAAAAAAAAACAGAGACATAATTGCGAAATAGTTCTATAAAATTAGCAAAATTCTCTTAGTGAGAAGCTTATGTTACGTTTATATTCTCTATTGCTATGTTTTAGTGTTACATAGATGCGTTGTAACATTCGTAAACTTCGCAAACTATTCTGAATCGTACTCGTTCACCCCTAATTTTATCTTTTTGATTTTAGTAATCATACTTTGTTCTTGATAGTTTATGAAATAAAGGTCACATTAATTTTATTTTGGTTAGAGTCTTTTGAATCCAGAGAATAGAATATCTCAAAACTTGTCTTTTATTTTTTTGTAGGTGTTTGTACGAGACTTTGTACCGAGTGCATTGGCGTTTCTGATGAATGGAGAGCCAGATATAGTGAAAAACTTCTTACTCAAGACACTTCAGCTTCAAGGTTGGGAGAAACGTGTAGACCGGTTTAAGCTTGGGGAAGGCGTTATGCCAGCAAGCTTCAAGGTGCTTCATGATCCAGTCCGTAAAACCGACACAATCGTTGCGGATTTTGGGGAAAGCGCTATAGGAAGAGTAGCACCTGTGGATTCAGGATTCTGGTGGATCATACTTCTCCGCGCTTACACGAAATCTACGGGTGATTTGACTCTATCTGAGACACCAGAGTGTCAGAGGGGAATGAGGCTTATACTCTCACTCTGCTTGTCCGAAGGGTTTGACACTTTCCCTACGCTTCTTTGTGCTGATGGTTGTTCGATGGTTGATAGGAGAATGGTAAGAACATTCTTGTGGTAAAGGAGCAAAAATCTTTTTAGATTCTTTAACACTAAAACCAAATCTTGATTTGTACTTTGTAGGGTGTTTATGGCTATCCGATCGAGATTCAAGCTCTGTTTTTCATGGCGCTGAGATGTGCTTTATCGATGCTTAAACCTGATGATGAAGGTAGAGAGTTCATAGAAAGGATTGTGAAAAGACTTCACGCGTTGAGTTTCCATATGCGCAATTACTTTTGGCTCGACTTCCAGCAACTCAACGATATCTATAGGTAAGTAAGCAACCTCAAAATGATCTGAACATGGATAATATATGATTCGACTTGACTAAGATGATAAAACTTTTGTTTAAAAGGTACAAGACTGAGGAGTACTCACACACGGCGGTTAACAAGTTCAATGTGATGCCAGACTCGATACCAGAATGGGTTTTCGACTTCATGCCTCTCCGTGGAGGATACTTTGTCGGCAATGTAAGTCCGGCTCGTATGGACTTTAGGTGGTTTTCTTTAGGGAATTGTGTCTCCATCCTCTCGTCCTTGGCAACTCCGGATCAGTCAATGGCCATTATGGACCTCCTTGAGCATCGTTGGGAGGAGCTAGTTGGTGAAATGCCGCTCAAGATATGTTACCCTTGCATTGAGAGCCACGAGTGGCGGATTGTCACCGGTTGTGATCCTAAAAACACTCGGTGGAGCTACCACAACGGCGGTTCTTGGCCAGGTTAGCATTTTTTGTTTTAACCTAAAGCTAGACGTTATTTGAATGACTCTAAACTTATAGCTACCTCTGTGTGCAGTATTGCTGTGGACATTGACGGCGGCGTGCATCAAGACAGGGCGGCCTCAAATCGCGAGACGTGCGATTGATCTAATTGAATCACGGCTACACCGAGATTGCTGGCCGGAATACTATGATGGTAAGCAAGGAAGGTACATTGGAAAACAAGCAAGGAAATACCAGACTTGGTCAATCGCGGGTTACTTAGTTGCCAAGATGATGCTTGAAGATCCTTCACATATTGGAATGATCTCTCTTGAAGAAGACAAACAGATGAAACCTGTTATCAAGAGATCTGCGTCTTGGACTTGCTGAGTTTTGTTTTCTTGCTTTTGTATTATAATGTTATCATTTGAGACATTAACGTTAATCAAGATTAAGCCTTGCAAAAGATTGTTAATCAGCCAGAGAATAGTTCTTTATACACTTCTCTTTGATTCAACTATGATTCTTCAGAAATCATTCTTATTAAAACAACTAGAAAGAAGGTTATAGACAGACATGCACTAGGACACTAGAACAAGAAAAGAAGGATTATACTACAGACTGACAAGACACACTCACCAGAGGACACACAACAATGAACAATCTACCAAACCCTTAACAAATCACTTGTTTCGCATGAACCAAAGCTCACCTCCATCAACAAGACATGTGATCAAGCGTAGAACAATCATGTATCGGTTGAAAAAGCTCATCAAAATACAGGTGGTAGTAAGAGCGAAAGCTAGGGAGTACAAATCAAGATTTGGTAATACTTCCAGCAATAAGATCCTTTAGTACAAATAGACCAGAGATAAAGTAATGTCCAAATAGCAGCCAGGGGTGGATCCACAATTATATTTTACTAGGGGCAAAAAGATTTCTAAAAATTGTTTAAGAATAATATAATATAAACATATATAATTATAGCCTACACATATATCTTGTAACTATTGACATAAATTTTGGGCATTATTTTTTGTAAGGAATAACAAATGTAAATTTTTTTAAAAGAAATCTCAAACTACCATACTTTTAAATTTATTTCCAAAAATACAATAAACATCAAATTAATTTTCAATTGGGTAAAATTAAAATTTTTGGTTTGCGTTAATAGGTGATAAGTTTACCGTTTCTTGTAATGGTAAAGCCACCTAGAGGGATAAAGAAGGATTTATCAGAAGGGTTCAAATTACAAGTGAAGGAGCGTGGAGTGGTTTGGGGGCGGATGTGTGCAGCTGATTTTGGCTCATCCATTGATCAATCTATCATGCAACATTTGCGGTTATAATGAACAACTCTCCATGAACAACTTATTTAATATAAAAATATTAACTATTTTAATATAGAACACTATTTATAATTTTAAAATATTAATTAGTGTACCAACTAATTGCGATTGGATATTTTAAATTTTATATGGGCATTATTGAAAAAAATAATGTCAAATTGTATATAGTATAGTCTTACAAGATAGATTACATATGAACTAACATTATTGAAACTCATGTGTTTTTACATGTATGAAAGTGTGCACGTCATGCATGCATGTGACTATACAATGAAATCCCTAAAAAAAATAATCAATATATAACAAAATGCATGTGATTATAAATTTTAATAATTGAAAATCAAAAGGCAGCTCATTTTAGTTATATATCCACATGTGGGCTACGTACGTAACGCTCCCATCTTACATACATACATGCACCCATCATTTGTAAGTATAACAACGTACGTACGTTTAGTCACTAAATTAACCTCTTGTGTTATATCAAATTAACATCTTAAAATTTGTGAAACTTTTAAGATAATGAGAAAATTATACATGGTGTATAAAAATGTTGATAATCTAGACATCTAGTCCATCTAGAAGATGTTAAAAGGTGTACATATCAATTTATATAATAATAACTTAAAAGTCGTTTATAGAATTTTAATTATTATAAAAAAATGAGAGTGACAACTTCTTTTTTAATTTCCATAAAAAGAGGGAGTCATGTTTGGCTGGATCTCACCTAAAATCTCACATTCCCATACCTTCTTCCTCTTCTTACGCACATGATTCTTCCTTTTGTTTTACATTTAGATTCTTTAGCTTTTTTTATATGTATCACTATGATATTATCTGTCTCCCAAACCAATTCTTGTTTTCTTCTTTTTCTCAGACGTCGACCAAAACATTGTCTAGAGACAAATACATTTTATGAATTTGCATTAAGACCATAGTGATAAATGTTTTTATCTCGAGACTCGAATATGTGTCTATATTTGTTTCGGATATATGTAAAGTTTTTGTAGGATAGATATAAACATCTCTATCTCATTATAAATTAGGTAAAGTCAATAATTTTTTGGCACACAATATGGTTATAATGATAGATTCGCCCACCTACCTGCCTAAAACATGTCACATGTCTCCTTCCTTATCTTATTCCCACTTTTTATATTTCTTTATTTATATATCTTCCAATCAGATGTTTCTTTCACATTCCTTTTCGTGTTTGCGTCCATATTATTTACTTATTGATTTAGTTGGCACCGAATGACTCTACAAATCTTAAAGTAATATTCAATTTGCCATAAAAAGCTTAAAAAGTAAAAAAAACAAAAAATACAATAAATATTGGATTAACATAGTGGACGAGATTTTTGTTGAAACTTGCTAGTTGGTACTATATGGTCCCCATTATAAACTAATTCGAGTTTCTAGAAGCCTTTTTGCTAGAAACAATATCTATCTATATCTCTACATGTAAAAATGGATAACGGTTGATTCGTAAGAGTCCAAAAGGACCACATCCCATGTTCACATCTCACTCATGGTGCATGGTGGATTATGCTTCCACATTTTGTAATAATAATATTGTTTTGGTATCAAATTAGTTCATATAATAATATAGCTCCCAAACCGCCGGATGTATGTTCAAGTCTGCGTTTTGTTTTTGCGTTACTTTCAAAGAAGCTATATATAAGCGTATTTTTTCGAGGTTTAAGGACTGGTCTAGGTTAAAGATTGTACGTGATTATAATGATGAGGACTCGAACTCTTTGAAGTTGGAAAAATCACGCAACTGTCTAAATTTTGTAGTTTGGATCCGTGTTTTTTTGAGATTTTGCTTGTTTGATTTCTGTTTATGATTATTTGTTGTATTGTAATTTTTATTTTCAGTTTTCTCTGTAACTTTCGATTCAAAACTGGAAAAAATCGTATAAATATTTAACATTGATACCAAAAAAAAAAAAAATTATTTTCATATCTAATGTGAATATGCTTATTCATATTTTGTTAAAAAAATATTTATAATGATTGTTTTTTCTTCAAAAGGTAAAGATATATATCAACAAAAAAACCAAAAAAAAAAAAACTGAAGTAATTTCTATAGTTATCCAAAAGGATCAACACAAACAAAATAAAAAAAAACTAAAAAACCCATTTTTTGGATTTTTTTGCCGGTTTAATAAATTTTACAACAGTGACAAACGAACCGCCATCACCGGATCCCGCCACGGCTTCGAGTCAGCCGATGAACCGGTTCCAACTACCCGACCCGACCCGGAACCAAACCCAAGAGTTAAGTCCAAATTCAGCTCTATATGTCCTGAATTATCATTGTAATAAAACTCCCCATTCTGCCTGAGATCCTCGTCCGTCGTCGTGCCGCTAGTGGAAGCACCGTTATCGGAGAAATTTTCCGGTTTAACGGCTAAATTGGAGAAAGAGTATTCAACGGCATCGTTTTGAATAGGAACAACAACTACTTGAGACGGCACCGTTTTGGAATCGTTAATTGGACGATGAGTTTGTGGATCAATTCCATGACTAAGAAGCTTTCTTTTAATATGAGTGTTCCAATAATTCTTGATTTCATTATCTGTTCTTCCTGGTAATTTTCCAGCAATCAATGACCATCTGATACAAAACAAGTCAAATTAAAATTAATTACAAAAACAGAGGAAACAAAAAAAGTTAAATACTCTGTTTTTATTTTCTCTCTGTTTCTTAGAAAGTTGAAATCTTTTTTCCCGGAAAAGATCAAAGAAGAGAGAGTAAGAAAAAAATGTGACTCTGTTTCTATTTTCTCCCTGTTTCTGGAAAGTTCATATTTTTTTCCCCGGGAAAGATTAAAGAAGAAGAGAAGTACTCTGTTTGTATTTTCTCTCTCTTTCCTAAAAGGTTGAATTTTTTCCCGGGAAAAGATCAAAGAAGAAAAGAGAGTAGGAAAAAAAAGTGACCCTGTTTCTATTTTCTTTCTGTCTCCTGGAAAGTTCAAATTTTTTTGCCGGGAAAGATCAAAGAAGAAGAGAAGTACTCTGTTTCTAATTTCTCTCTGTTTCTATTTTCTCTCTGTTTCCTAGAAAGTTAAAATCTTTTTTCCCGGGAAAGTTAAACGAAGAAGAAGAAGTACTCTGTTTCTATATTCTCTCTGTTTTTCCAAGAAAGTTGAAATTTTAAAAGATAAAACAAGAAGAAGAACAAGAGAGAGAGAGAGAGTAGAAAAAGTTTCTTACTTGTTACCGAGTAAGCTATGAAGTTTGATGATGATTTGATCTTCTTCATCAGTAAAATTACCACGTTTAAGATCAGGACGAAGGTAATTAATCCATCTCAATCTACAACTTTTACCACAACGTAACAATCCAGCAGATTTAGGTAAAGAACGCCAACAACCTTCACCATGATTACGTATGTAATCGATAAGACGTTGGTCTTCTTCTTTAGTCCAAGCTCCTTTGTTTGTGTGAGCTTTTTCACAACAAGGAGATCTTCCCATGGTGAAGAATGAAGATGGTGTGTAAGAGAAAGAGAGAAGAGATCAAAAGATTTGTGAGAGTTTTGGGTTATATAAAAAGGAGATGATGACTTTGACCAAGTTTGGTGTATACATGTGAGTATGTGAGATAAAGTGAGGTTGTGCTTTGCTGTGTTTGTGTGTGGGAGATTAGGTAGGTAAGTAAACCTTCTTTTCTTTTTTTCTTGTCTCCTTACTTTTTCTCCTTAGATTTTGCTTTTTGGTTTTTTTTTGGTTCTCTTTCTTTACTTATAGTTTAGACGGAGTGAGAACTGAGAAGGTTACAAAGGAAAAATATTTGTAAATTTTACTTGAATATATCTGAAATCTGACATTTCCCCTCTAATCTATTTAAAGTGTTCTTCTAGACTATAACATTAAACAATTTTTTCGTAGTTAAATATTTTATCGGATAGTGGAAAATAAATTATTTTGTGGTTGCTTGTTTTTTGTAGGTGAATATTTTTACGGATAGTAGAAAATAAATTATTTTGTGGTTGGTTGTTGTTTGAGAGTGTGGCTATAGGTTTTGACTTTGTGTAATCTTGAATGCAAGAAATTAAATTTGACAAGAAGGCTACAACAAGAACAAATTTAGTTATTTTGGTTGTGAGATGTATTTTCGGAGGGCTTTAAAGTCTAATTGGAAAAACAATGACAAAATGACTTTTGTGACTATAAAAATAAGTCAAAACTCTTACAACCTTAAAAGTCTTAACACCATTTTTAACATGTATAATAGAAACCAACAAATTTTAAACATGTTCATTTGTTACAATTTAACGTCTACAAATTCAATAGTTTATTGGAGAGAATTTCAACAAAAAATAAATTGTATTAATGCTGTTAATGATGACGACTGACGAGTATCAAGTTGATTCTAGGGTCAACTCAATCTAAAATTGGGTTTGGGATGGGCTTTGAGGAGCAAAACGAGAAGAGAGAAGAGCTGGGCCTTAAGAGAAGTGATGCTCTAATTTGTGTTCTAGTATGATAGAAAATTAGAAACAGAGTGTTTTCCTATAAACAACTGTAGTTTGGTTTAAAATGTAAGCATAAAATCATGGATTATGATTTAGTAGGACCATACCAGGTTGAAGTGGATTATTATTTGAATGTTTAAGATTACACTACAAAGTTACATAATGTTGTAAAAATTCAATTAAAAATCAAACAGAAAAAGTGTTATTTTTGTAGTTCCTATGGACACTAAAGGACAATAAAGATATGTGACAAATCAAGACCACACATATCATGAGGCCATGGGACAAGTTTCTGCGGCGTAACAGAAACCAAAAACATGAACAAAGAACAAGAAACCATTTTCAACACAAAGCCATGGCTTCTGCAACTTCCACCTATACTCGAACGTCCTGTATTTTCTTACCCAAAATCCAACACGGCACACAGTTTAGGGACAAAATGAGTGTATTTAGAAGGATAACGGCAAGAAGAGTGACGCGTATTTACGCGTCACAAGGCCCGACAAAACCGCCAAAACCATCTCCGGGAGTAGACACAAGAATCCATTGGGAAAACCCGGACGAAGGCTGGATTGGAGGAGGATCCGACCCGACCAAATCAGTTGATGAGGACAAAACCAATCTCTTTAGTGATGAAAAATTTGCAGAACTAATCAAAGAATCTTTTGATTCTCATTACCAGTAAGCACAAACAAAGATTCTCATTACATGTCTTGTATTATTTTACAAAATGTATAGTAATCTTTATTTGTAATCTTTCAGATTCTTAGGTGTTTCAACGGATGCTGATCTTGAGGAGATAAAATCTGCTTACCGAAGATTATCCAAAGAGTATCATCCAGACACAACTTCATTACCACTTAAAACAGCTTCAGACAAGTTCATGAAACTAAGAGAAGTGTACGATGTTTTGAGCGATGAGGAAACTCGAAGATTCTATGACTGGACATTAGCTCAAGAAGTCGCGAGTCGTCAAGCTGAGAAGATGAGAATGAAGCTTGAGGATCCGAAAGAGCAAGAAATTCGGACTTATGAATCAATACCTGATATGGTTGACCGGCTAGGTGGAAGGAACATGGAGCTTAGTGATCAAGCAATGACTGCTCTAACGTTCGATATTTTGATCATACTATTTGCCGTTTGTTGTATAGTGCTTGTGATTGTTTTCAAAGATCCTTCTTACTAGGTAAGGAGCTTTGTATATACATGAAAAATTTATGTAGTTATATATGTAGATGAACAATTACAGGTCATAAGATAATATGAATTAAAGAAGTGGTCTAGTGGTTCTGTTACCTACTTTTTTTTTTGTGTTTTTCATTTTTTTGCTAAGCTATCCAAACATTGTTTTAGAGCTATATTTCATTATGCTCACCTAGCTGATCTCCACATAGTCAGATCCTCTAGATAAAAAATGGGATAAAACCTAGTAATTTTTCGATAACTAATGTGGTATATTCACCAGTTTTTTGGAATTGGGAACATAAGCTTTCAAGTGTTACATGTAGCACCTAACTCAATCCTTCTTAGACGTGTTTGATAAGCATTTTGAGTCTTTGACTATGTATTAAGCAATTTAAGAGTTATATGTGGAATAATTAAGGGTACAAAATAATGTATTAGTTACGCCATGATCAAACCTATATTAATGAATGAACTAACAACAAAAGTCTATCTAAACTAGTAATAGGAGATTGCAAATAAATATAGTGTGTGGCCTTGTGGCCTCTTTGGATATCTCAGTGAGCTACTAGCTTTTAATTCTGGTTGTTGGCTGATCTCTTCTGCGCCTTAAGTAGTTGATCGTCTCTCATTCTAGCCAAGCATGATCACGTCCTCTAAAGATTGAGGGAGAAACATACGAATGCTAGCTATCAGAAATTGATGTGTGAAGACCTGCCATGAATGTTCCCAATAAAGCTTTTTCTCTCCAACCATTGACCCTATTTAGAAGACGTTTGAACTCTCGTAGATAGTCTTGAAGTATTAGAGTATGAGTAGAATTGGTTTACTTTGGTTATTGTATCTGGTTTAGTCTCTTTAGTATATAAGATTAACCATGTACACAAATCACAATTGAGGAAGTAATACAACAGAAATATCTTCTCTATTCAATCTTCTTCTTCCTCCTTCACTCTCTCAACTTCCATGGTGATTCTTGTTTACTAAGATGAAGGCTACCCGTTTGTTTAATCTTGCATAACGCTTCATCGAAATCTTCGATTGAACCAAATCGAGCCAACATCTCTTCTTCAAAAAATTTCCAAGTAATGGCCATATTATCTTCCTTAATTATTTTGGTCATTGCCTGCCACCATTAGTATGCTTCGTCTTCGAGGTGGTAAGATGCATATTGCACGCGAAAATGATCCTATCTTGAAATGCGAAAAACTGGTTTGCCTTACTCAGCCAAGCTGTTGGGTCTCCTCTTGAGAATTTAGGAAACTCCAACGTTGTGAACTTTGGTTGGAACATGGCTTGTATTGTCATATAGTCTCAATGTGAGCAAATTTCTCATTGACTTCTACATGCATCTTCATGAGCTTCTCTTGGACGGCGTCCAAGCTGACTTTGAGTAGATCAAATCTGTCGTTGTTACTTGCAACCATGCTATGAATTTGTGTGTTTGACACCAAATGAGAATAAGGATGGAAATTGACAAGACCAATTGTCTTTTTTTTTTTTTTTTTTAGAAAATTATGTGCTCATTGCTTTTGTTTATTTTTATCCTTTAAAAGGAGATACAACGTGGAAGTGAATATGGAATCATGGATTCCTACAAAACAGGAGACTGGGTGAAAGTGTCTTACAGTAACTTACCTGTCGATCAATATATTCAATAACCGGATTATACCATAATTAGACTAATTTTATCAAATCTAGACCAGTTTTCTTCAATAATCAACTCGAATCACCCGGATTTAACCGAAATCGAATATATCCCAAATAACTAAAAAACCGGACTTTAAAAAAAAAATTGGTTAATTTAAAACCGAGAACCGAACTAAACCAAAGCAAATTTTATTTCGATTAAATTCAATAACTTTCAAATTTACTTCGGTTAAATGATTAGCTCATCAGTACTGACTTACTGTCTTGACCAAAAAATATGTTCATCAGTACTCTTTTTTTTTTTTGATCAGTACTGTATATAATAGACTTAAGACCATCCGCAGTGGTGTACCCGATCGGTTGCAAGAAGTTTTAAAATT
>OVBW01003069.1:0-10761 GCA_900406355.1 Erysimum pusillum
GCTGGTTACTCATGGCTTGCTTACGGAGCATCCACTCTCCTCGTCATCTCTCATCTACCTTCTCCTCTCCGCGGCGAAGATTCCACGTATGGACCATTTTTCCGTCAGATTCTCGAGGTTTCCGGCGATATTTCGTCTCCAGTTAATGCCGTTTCTTGGTCTCCTGTAACGCCATCTCTAGGCGAGCTCGCTGTTGGGTCTGGGAACTATATCTACCTCTTTGCGTGTGATTTGAATGGTAAGCCTCGATATAGAGCTTGCTATTCTTCGTTCTTTGCGGTTTAGTAAGCGAGCAAGTAGTTAAAGCGTTGCCTGTTTTTTGTTTTTTCAAACCTTTTCGACATTTTGAACAATTTGTGGTTATTAAAGGAAAAATCCACTGGAAAGTGATAGAATATGTGTCTTTCTTCTCCCAGTTTAGTTTGCATATCTTAAATTTGTATGTCTCTACTCATATTCAGGTTCTTTTTGTTGGAGTCAGAATGCCATATTGGTGCAAGAAACAAAAGTTGAAGCGATTGAGTGGACAGGATCCGGGGATGGGATAATAGTTGGTGGAACTGATATTGTTCTGTGGAAGAGAAGGAACCAGTCCTGGGAAATAGCTTGGAAGTTCCCGGGGGATCACATTCAAGATCTGGTTTCCTCCACCTGGTCATTTGAGGGTCCTTTTGCCACAGCTACTTCTTGGAGCAAGTTTCCCGCCGAATGTGATGAGGCAGGTAAAAGTGTCCTGGCCTACTATAGTGATGGGGAGTCATATTGTAAAGTTGAATTGCCCCATCCTCAGAGAATATCAATGATTCAGTGGAGACCTATGGCTGCAGAACAGTCTGCAATAGGTATAGGGAAATCAATGAGGAACATTTTACTGACATGTTGCTTGGATGGGGCAGTAAGGTTATGGAGTGAGGTAGATGGTGGAAGGGCAAAAAAAGGCATGAAAGATGTCCATGATCATAAAAAATCATTTTGCGTGGCAGCTGTGATAGAGATAAATCAGGTCTTGAATGTTTGTTTGGGCAGAGATTTATTTATTTTTTGGGGAACTTGTACTGGGGGTATACTGAAAACCATAGAAGGTGCTAATCATTTAGTTTCTATGGAAAAGTATGATCATGAGAATGTTGGAAAATGTGAGTGGTTGGTAGGGTACGGCCCTGGAAAATTGGCTACTTTATGGGCTGTCCATTGTCTTGATGACATCTCTCCTATGAGGTTTCCACGAGTAACATTGTGGGCGAGACAAGAATC
This sequence comes from Erysimum pusillum, assembly GCA_900406355.1. Classification (NCBI taxonomy): domain Eukaryota; kingdom Viridiplantae; phylum Streptophyta; class Magnoliopsida; order Brassicales; family Brassicaceae; genus Erysimum; species Erysimum pusillum. Next base: position 1,255 of record OVBW01003069.1, read on the forward strand.
AAATGAAATTGGTGAGGGATCACACTCTCTAGCGGATGCTACAGGTTCTTCTGATCGATTACCCCTTAAGAAAGTCTCTGTATTGAGAAATAACCTTTATGGCACACCACTTATCTGCTCGTCGATTTATTTATCTCCGCAGAATACTGTATATTGGTCTTCCTTGCACACAATAAAATCACATGACTCGGAAGATTCATCTCCAAATAAATCCAGTGTATTGAAGTGCATTACTGGAAAAATATTATATCTCGATGGTCATGGTGGGAAAATCTTGCAAGTTGCCTTCAATCCTTCCATATGTGAGGCAGGATACACTGCTTCCCTGGATTCTAATGGCTTGATAATAATCTGGTCCTCTAGTGCTTATTTGAACCGCCCTATTGACCATTCTATATCAGGATCCTCTTGGAAACCTTGTGGGCGGCTTCAAAATCAAGAGTTAAGATTAAAGTACACAAGTTTATGCTGGGCACCTTCGTCATTGAAAGATGAGAGATTTCTACTTGTGGGACATGTAGGAGGCGTTGATTGCTTTAGTGTAAGGAATTGTGGGAAAGGTGATGATGCTTGTCTAACCCATTACATATGTACCATACCGTTTCCAGTTAACAGCCCTTTGCAGTGTGGTCCAACCAGCTTATTTGCAAGACCTCTGTCTAATTCTTGTGGAAAGACATTCAAAAGTAACAGATTTTTGCTTCTGAGTGTATGGTTGAAAGAGAAAAGGTTTGATGCTCTGTCATCGAGAGTGACCTTGCATCATTTTGATGCAGCAGGAAGCACCTGCGACTGTCATTTTCATGATTTTGATGGTATTGGATTGGGAAAGTGGTTTTTCGAAGATACTTTTGCTGGTAAGACAAATTGCATTGCTGTTAGATCATGCTCTTCAGAAATACCTGAATCTCACCGTGACGATGAAGTTACGAGTTTTGCTGTGGTCAATCCAAGTGGCAGGGCTCAAGAAAATGATGTAAACAGTGAAACTCAAGCGTATACTATGGCAACTGGTCAAGCTGATGGCTCTTTAAAACTTTGGAAAAGTAGTTTTCAGGAAAGTTCAACACCTTCCNGAATGATGTAAACAGTGAAACTCAAGCGTATACTATGGCAACTGGTCAAGCTGTTGGCTCTTTAAAACTTTGGAAAAGTAGTTTTCAGGAAAGTTCAACACCTTCCGTTCCGTGGGAGCTTGTTGGCATGCTTACCATTGGCCAAAATCCTGTCAGTGCTATATCTCTGACTGATTCGGGACACAAGATAGCAGCCCTCTGTACAGAGAATCATTCAAAAGCTACCCGCACAATTAGTATATGGGAGATTATACACCTTATAGATTCAGGGGTTTTCATACTAGAGGATAAGTTACATATCGATGCAGAGGTTGTTGCTGTAAGATGGTCAGCTGTGGGAAATGATCAGCTATTTCTTGGAGTTTGCACACAGAAGGAGATGCGGGTGTATGCAATTGCTCGGCGGCCCAGCACAAGTACCAGTTTCGTGGTCTCTGATTATCCTTCGGAAGCACAGATTTGGCAATGCTTCGCTGTCACTCGTACATTCTCTGCTATTAATGATTTATGGTGGGGATCCAAAGCCATGACTTCCCTTGTTCATAATGATTATGTTAGTCTACATGGTCAATGGCTGGCTGTTACTGATAAGAAGCAAAAGATCGATAACTATCCAGAAATTTTTGCAGCCAATCTTCCCAACCTAGTGAATGCTAAAGAAGGATGTGGAGATTCTGAATTGCTATCTGATTCTGGTATCAATAATATTAAAGAAGCTTATACTGCATCTATTAAAAAAGGATGTATTCCTCAACCTCCAACTAGTAATGCAATTGATGACTGGCAAGTTAATAGTATCCCATTGATTGGGACTGCATATGGTTCGGATACTATCAATGACATTACGAGCATGGGACATATGGTGGAGAAGTTAGGAGGTGTTTTGCCGCTTTATCACCCTCAAGCCCTCCTTGTATCTATTCGTTCAGGTGACATGCTGCAAGTGTTTCTGTTTTCCTTCTTCAATCAATTCTGAAACTAAGCTGTGTAGCTTTTATTTAGCCTTCCTTTCTTATTTTTCCCTCGTGCAGGAGCATTACCTGTGTCATGCGGTTAATTTCACCTTAGCTAAAGATTGTTAACTCTGATGTGTTCAGGCAATTGGAAACGAGCAAGCGCAGCTCTAAGGCATCTTGCAGAATATATTACTTCAAGTGATGCCTCCAAGAAGGGATACACTGTAAATTCAGATCTTTGTCCGGATATCCTTTTGTCAAAATATTATGAAGGGTCTCTCTCCAATGGCCCAAATCTTAAGGGTTTCCAATGGGGTGGGACATCTGGTTCAATGCAACAGAGTTCACAATTTCATTCAGGGTTGCAGTCAAATTTTATTATGGAATCTTATGGTCCCAGTAGTAGTCACAGTTCACCTGCAACAGACTTGGAATTTAGTGGCTTCTGCGAGCAGCTGAAGAAGTTATCAGATGGAGGAAATATTTCCAGGACGGAAAAATTACAATATTTTGCAATTGTTGACCTTCTTTGTGAAATTAGTAACCCACATTCGACGTCTGTCTATGCAAGTCTTGATGAGGCTGGGAGAAGGTACGATAATCCTCAGAAATTTTTTAATCTANTTTTTTTAATCTAATTTACAAAGGACCAGTTAAATATGGAGTTTTCAAAAAAGTATGTTCCATCATGCATGTTCGTTTTCTCTGTTAACCTGTAAAGACTGAAAGATGACATTTATGTTTAATTAGCAAGGCCAGATTGCTCCCTTATTTAAAAAGAAAAAGAATAAACTGTAACTTCTTAAGTTACATTAGTTGCGAAATATCGATCAGAGGGTATTGTAGTACTGGGAAAAGTTTTTGTTTTGCTTCATGAATGACACTTTATGCTGATTGATATTCTTGGNATTTTTAAATCTAACTTACAAAGGACCAGTTAAATATGGAGTTTTCAAAAAAATATGTTCCATCATGCATGTTCGTTTCCTCTGTTAACCTGTAAAGACTGAAGGATGACATTTATGTTTAATTAGCAAGGCCAGATTGCTCCCTTATTTAAAAAGAAAAAGAATAAACTGTAACTTCTTAAGTTACAATTAGTTGCGAAATATTGATCAGAGGGTATTGTAGTACTGGGGGAAGTTTTTGTTTTGCTTCATGAATGACACTTTATGCTGATTGATATTCTTGGAATTTTGTGTTCTTTATGCTGTGTAGATTTTGGGTCACACTTAGGTTTAAACAGCTATTCTTAGCTCGAAGTTCTGGGGAAACACCATCTATGGAAGAGTTGGATATTGACTCTAGTATGATAGGATGGGCTTTTCACTCAGAGTCTCAAGAAAATTTGTCTGGTTCTCTTTTACCGAATGAATCATCATGGCAACAAATGCGATCTCTGGGTTTTGGATTTTGGTATTCAAATGTAGCACAATTGCGTTCACGAGTAAGTTTTAAAATTCAATGCTTGGTCCAAACTAGCTATGCAAGAACCCATGTATTANAATTACTCCTTCTATCTATGCTTGATTTTCTTTCTTTAATGATATTCTCTTTTGATACCAACAAATAGAGGGTAAAAGAAATAGATGGGCATCACTTATTTTGATGCTATTACCTTTCTGTAGATGGAGAAACTGGCCCGACAGCAATACCTGAAGAACAAGAATCCTAAAGATTGTGCGCTTCTCTATATAGCTTTAAATAGAGTTCAAGTTTTGGCCGGTCTTTTCAAATTAAGCAAGGATGAGAAAGATAAACCCTTGGTNTATTACTCCTTCTATTTATGCTTGATTTTCTTTCTTTAATGATATTCTCTTTTGATACCAACAAATAGAGGGTAAAAGAAATAGATGTGCATCACTTATTTTGATGCTATTTCCTTTCTGTAGATGGAGAAACTGGCCCGACAGCAATACCTGAAGAACAAGAATCCTAAAGATTGTGCGCTTCTCTATATAGCTTTAAATAGAGTTCAAGTTTTGGCCGGTCTTTTCAAATTAAGCAAGGATGAGAAAGATAAACCCTTGGTGGTTTTTCTTTCACGCAATTTTCAGGTGTTTGGTACAAACCATATTCTTATTGGGATGATAGGTTCTTTTTCACCTTTTTTTACTGTACGACTTCCGGCATATAGGATATCATATTGAATGACATATCTCCTAATTTAATGCATCTTTCTTTACAGGAAGAGAAAAATAAAGCAGCAGCCTTGAAAAATGCATATGTGCTAATGGGTAAACACCAACTGGAGCTGGCTATAGGTTTCTTTCTTCTTGGAGGTGAAGCTTCATCTGCAATAAATGTTTGTGTGAAAAATCTTCAGGATGAGCAGCTTGCCCTCGTAATTTGCCGGCTTATTGATGGGCAGGGTGGGGCCCTGGAAAGTAATCTTATAAAGAAATATATATTCCCATCTGCTGTTCAGAGAGGAGACTTTTGGCTAGCAAGCATTCTTAAGGTGATTATAGTTGTTTGCAAATATTGTTATCTTGTGAATTTACCATTCTTGCTTGGTGTTACAAATTTTGACTATGAAGCTGTCCCTGGTTTTGTACAGTGGGAATTAGGAGAGTACCATCAGTCAATTCTTGCTATGGCTGGATGTCTAGGAAACCCTGTTACTGGGAGCTCTACTGTTTCTTCAAATCACATCTCTTTTGTGGATCCTAGTATTGGCCTATACTGCCTCATGTTGGCAACCAAAAATAGTGTGAAGAACGCATTGGGGGAAAGAAGTGCTTCCAGTCTTAGTAGATGGGCAACCTTGATGGCTGCTACCGCCTTCAGCAGATGTGGGCTCCCGGTAAGTTATATCAGAAACTAGAACATGCTGTGTGCTTGCAAATAATATAGGATTTAGAGTACTTCGTCCAGAATTTATATGTTTCCACTAAAGCACCATATTGAAAGCTAAGTTTTTTTATAGGGAATGGAACTACCTTTTTTAATAAGTCGCTTTAGCATCAAAAGATTATCCTTCTCTGCATTTTTAACGATCTCACAGCAGAGTATATCCTATAGAAGTTGATGTTTTTTTAATTTTTTCTAAGATTGAGTTTGGTTGTCTATGCGGTCAAATCTGAAATGATCTTCTTTTGAGAATTGTTAGCTCGAAGCGTTAGAATGTCTTTCAGCATCTGCCAGCGGTCATGGTGTTACCCATCACTCTAGCGTTTCAAGTAATGGTCAGTTGCGTACTCCACAAGGTGTTTTTGAGCATTCTATTCCTGATTCGTCGAATTGGGTGTCAAGCGGTGTTTCATCTACTGTGGACAATCATTTTAGATTGGATTTAGCTGTCCAGTTCCTCTCAAAGCTCTTACGGGAAGCAACTGCACCCGTAATGAATTCTGAAGTTGTTTCGAGTGAGAAACTCTCACGATTTCAACATAAGCTACAAACAGCTTTGGAGCAATTTTACCAGAGATTTTCTCTATCATCATCATACCTACGTAATATGGTATGAGGTTTCCACTACTAATACTTGCACATCCTGTTAGTTTTCTCAGTTAGACTAATTTGACACGCAGATACTTTTGATTGCCATGTATAATCTTTTTCTTTGTTTTCTATCGGCAGATGATTTTGTCAGCATACAACTGTGGGTTACCATCCATGGGACACATTATATTTCAGGAAAATAGTTCCTCAGGACTCTCAGACGACAAGTCTCACACAGATGTAGATCTCCTGCAATATTCAGCTTTGTGCAAATTGATTCTAAAAGTGACTGAAGACGAATCGTTTGTATTATCACGTATCATTGCTGCATGCAGTGTCACTTGCTTACACTCAATGCCATGCTTTGAGGAAAACAAGGTGTCATCTGGACCTGAACCAAAGTGGTCAAATGCTTTGCGATTTTACTTTCAGGGAATTCTGGAATCGTTTTCTAGTTTAACAACTTCTATAAGGCTGTGCTTGGGCTCCTCTGTGGAAGACCTGAAAACAAGACTCGCAGTTGTTCTTGATTTAGTCGAATATTGTTCGAGACTCGCAATGGCTTGGGTTCTGGGAGATATCAATTGTCTCTTTCGAATGGTTCAGCCCCTTACGATAGCATATTTTCATGGGCATATGCCTTATGAGGTTGACTTGGAAAGTGTAAAAAGAGTATACCACCAGGAAGCTTCTGTTAGTGTTCCAGATGCATCAGATGTAGGAGTTAATTCTAACGTCAGCAGAGATGTTGAGAATAATGAAGTAGGCTATCCAGTGTACTCAATTCCAGAAGATGAAAGACGTCTTGTTACACAAGCATGTTTCTGGAAGCATGTTTCAGACTTTGTGAAACATAAGCTGGTATCTGTTTCGGTCAATCTAGATGATGGTATCTCAAATAATGGTTCCTCTGATGCTCAGACATCATTGGACTTCAGTGATGACATTATAGGCGTAACGGAGAAGATAATGTCTGTTCTGGGGAAAACACTGATTAGCGCCCTAGCTCAACTCTCTTCCTACCATGTAAAACAACTAGTATTGGTCTTGAAACAGAAAACAGAGAAGAGAATTCAGGTTCCTACCTTGTTATGGTTGCTCGAGTGTCAGGGATCTCAAGCAAAAATTTTTAATCCGGATATCACAGATGCCGGTATAGAGAATGAAGACAACGGTGATCCTGCAGTTTCTTTGAGGTTCTGGAAGCTTTGTGTTGATCCTCATTTACTTTACGAAGCTTTTTTGCTAGAAAATTTTGATATATCTGGATGGTCAAAATATAAACCACCGGAAGATTGGAGCGATATGTACAGAGAAGTAACCAGGAAGAATGAGCTCAATTTGCCATGCAATCAAGATGGTCGGAGTAGTAGTGAGGTGGCTTCACTTGCAAGCCACGCTTCAAATTCTTCACAGAAAGCTGCAATAACTGCCAATGAAAACTCTGCTTTCCAGAACCCCACAGAAATCCATAAGAGGACTGGAGAGCTTATAGAGGTAATTATTATTTGTTCTTACATTGACGAACAAGTTACTATATTGTTGAAACTTTCTTATCCTTTGTGATCGTGTATTCTAATCTTTCTAACAGGCCCTTTGTATCAACGCCATCAACCACCGGCAAGTTGCACTGGCTAGCAACCGCAAGGTCAGTTACTGTCGTAGTTTGCCTTAGCACTTGTGCTATCTTTACCTTCTTGTGAATTTCGCAAGCTGTTGTAACTTGCCATATACTACGCACCAAAAGTTTGACCATGCAAAGACGAGTCTGAATCCTGGAGAACCTCCATTCATCTTTTATCTTTATCCTGCATCAGTATCTCGAGATAAAAGTTTCAGATGGTGTTGCAGGTCGCCATAGCAGTTTATGTCTATCTGCTGTTATTTTGCTGTTGCAGTATTTTCTTATGATTATTGGTAATGTGGCATCAGAGATAAACACATCCCTAAATGTGCATTCTGTGACATGCAGGGTATAATTTTCTTTAACCTAGAAGATGGTGGTTCCTGCAAAAATCAGTCAGACTATATCTGGTCAGATGCTGACTGGCCACATAACGGTTGGGCTAACTCTGAGTCAACTCCTGTTCCAACATGTGTCTCACTCGGTGTTGGTCTTGGGGACAAGAAAGGAGCACACCTTGGGTTAGGTGGGGCCACTGTTGGTGTTGTTTCTCTTTCCAAGCCTGGGAAAGCCCACAGAGTTTCGGGTTACACAGGGTTAGGAGTCTCTGGTCTAGGTTGGGAAACTCAAGAAGATTTTGAACAGTTTGTTGATCCTCCCCCAACAGTTGAAACTGTTATTACGAGAGCATTCTCTAATCACCCAACAATGCCCCTCTTCTTGGTTGGCTCAAGCAACACACATATATACTTGTGGGAGGTATGTGCCTAAACACTTGCACTGTCTGTTTTAGGAGTGACGAGTAAATGATAAGACATTTCATGTAACTTTTATTTTGCCGATTGTCAGGCTAAATGTGATTCTTTAATGTACTCAGTGTCTTAGGAGTGAGGAGTAAATGATTTGACATTTCTTATATATCCTTGTGGATCTTACAATGCAAACATGACATCTTGCAGTTTGGAAAAGACAGAGCTACTGCAACTTATGGTGTTCTGCCTGCTGCAAATGTTCCTCCTCCATATGCTTTGGCGTCAATATCAGCAGTGCAGTTCGGTCCATGCGGACACAGATTTGCTAGTGCTGCACTGGATGGAACTGTATGCACTTGGCAATCAGAAGTTGGAGGAAGAAGCAATATTCATCCTGTTGAATCATCTCTTTGCTTCAATGGGCATGCATCGTATGTTTCATGGTCCTTAAGTTTTCAAGTTCTTGTTCACTGATATGCTAAAAACACCCAAGTTTTAAATTATTGCACTCAATCATGAAAATTACTGTTTTTTTCTATTTCGTGTTCCATTTGAAAGCATTAACTTCAGCTGTTCCGTTTCTATTATTCTGGTTGCAGAGATGTAGAATATATTAGTTCGAGTGGATCTATCGTTGCAGCTTCAGGATATAGCTCAAGTGGTGCAAATGTAGTAGTGTGGGATACTCTAGCTCCCCCTTCGACCTCCCAGGCATCTATCAATTGTCATGAAGGTCTTTTCCAATAAAACAATTTGGAAACTGTGTTCACAACCGTTAGTGTCATTTCTCATGATCATAACTCTTTAACAAGTTTTTTTTTGTCCCTTTTCTTCCATGAAGGTGGTGCACGCTCTATCTCTGTATTTGATAATGACATTGGTAGTGGCTCAATTTCTCCTATGATTGTGACTGGTGGCAAAAATGGTGATGTCGGTTTGCACGATTTCCGATATATTGCAACTGGAAAGATGAAGAAGCAGAGGAACCCTGACGGGAGATCTTCGACTGATGGAGATCAAAACAAGAATGGGATGCTTTGGTATATACCAAAGGCTCACTTAGGTGCAAACCCTAAACCCTAGTTTCAACTTCACATTCTGATTAAACCGGAATAATATTTCTCGAACTTTGCTTGACATTGATGCAAATTTCAGGGAGTGTGACGAAAATATCGACAATCCCGCACACGAGTCTGTTCTTGACGGGAAGCAAAGACGGAGAAGTTAAACTNGAGTCTGTTCTTGACGGGAAGCAAAGACGGAGAAGTTAAACTTTGGGATGCGAAAGCAGCAAAGTTGATTCATCATTGGCCTAAACTACACGAAAGACACACTTTTCTGCAGCCAAACTCTAGAGGATACGGTGGAATCATACGGGTTAGTAACCAATCAATCACCTTTAAGCTTAATCCTTTTATCGTATCGTATTTTCTCACCTTAGTAAGTCTGAATTTCATACAAATCGGTCTGGTTTTTGTATCCATGATTCAAGTTTGTGTTTGTGTTAAAAATTTTGGTGTAGGCTGGGGTGACTGACATACAAGTTTGTCCGAATGGATTTATAACGTGTGGTGGTGATGGCACGGTGAAGTTCGTCAGCCTCAGAGATTCCTATGAGTGACGAATGGTAAATATGATAAACATTTTCCGGGAAA
>OVBW01003075.1:681-10754 GCA_900406355.1 Erysimum pusillum
ATGTTATTGAGGTTCGGAAAACTGCGCCTTTCTTAAAATGTTTCTGGTTTTAAGATTTTTGTTTCTCTCTTAAATGCTCTTCAGGTTATATTCCTGGCTTGGAGATTGCGACCAATTTGATTTTGAATTCCTTAGTTTTTACAACGTAAATGTGTATTCAACTAAAACAGGATTAATATTCTTAACCCATGAGTGTTATTCCACTGTTAAGCTAGAGCAGTTTTTTTTGCTTGTGGGATGATATTTAGCATGAGTGTATTTTCTGCAAATACAATGTCATGTTCTACAATCTCATGTTTGTCTCACGTGTTTGTAGGATTACCAGGAAAAACACCCAGAAGTGACTGTGCTTGACCCACCAGGTTCAATACAGCGTATATATAATCGACAATCGATGCTTCAGGGTATGGCAGATTTGCATCTGTCAGATTGCAGTGGTAACAACCCTCACTAAGTTCTTTTGACATTGAAATCAAGAACTTTCTTAAGTTTCTTTCTCTATAAGTGATTTTTACTTTGGTAAATCTTTGTAGGCAGCATTTTTGTTCCTAAGCAAATGGTTGTCTTGAAAGATTTAGCAGCTAGTGCTGATAAAGTTGTGGAAGCTGGTCTTAAATTTCCACTAGGTACGTTTGAACATATTTTCTTGCCACTAAATGTTCTTATCTGTATAAATGATGATCATGGGCCTGAAATTGGTTCAAACTTCCTTATTTTAAATTTGCCCCAGTTGCAAAGCCGCTCTGGATTGATGGAACTGCAAAGTCACATCAATTGTTCTTAGCTTATGACAGGCGCTCTCTTGCAGAACTTGATCCGCCTTTAGTCCTTCAAGAATTTGTTAATCATGGTATTGGGTTTAACTTCAACAAGCAATTGTCCTATGTATATATATCTTCAAAATATTCAATGCATCTTCTATTCATGCCTGAAGGTGGAGTTATGTTCAAGGTTTTTGTGGTGGGTGATATTATAAAAGTTGTGAGACGGTTTTCTCTACCAAATGTGAGTAATTGTGAAAAATCCAAAGTTGATGGCGTCTTCCAGTTCCCGAGGGTTTCATCGGCTGCTGCTTCAGCTGACAACGCAGATTTGGACCCTCGCGTTGCTGAGCTACCTCCAAAGCCTTTCCTCGAGGCGCTTGTGAAAGAGCTAAGAAGCTTATTGGTATAGCATTTTCACTGCNTTTTTTTCCACATTTTACCTTGCAAATGTGTTATTTTTTGTTTTATATATATTTAAAGTTGTTGCTGCTTTCTTTTGATAGGGACTTCGGCTTTTCAACATAGACATGATTAGGGAACATGGGAGCAAAAACGTGTTTTATGCTATTGACATCAACTATTTTCCTGGCAAGTTTTTCCCTTTATTGAATGTTTTGTGTAGTTTTCTCAAGGAAGCAGAGAAATGAAAATAAGTCTCTGTCTGAAATCCATTTGCAGGTTATGGAAAGATACCAGACTACGAGCAAGTATTTGTAGATTTCTTCCANCTTTTCTCCACATTTTCCCTTGCATGTGTGTTTTTTTTGTAATATAAACCTGTTGCTGCTTTCTTTTGATAGGGACTTCGGCTTTTCAACATAGACATGATTAGGGAACATGGGAGCAAAAACGTGTTTTATGCTATTGACATCAACTATTTTCCTGGCAAGTTTTTCCCTTTATTGAATGTTTTGTGTAGTTTTCTCAAGGAAGCAGAGAAATGAAAATAAGTCTCTGTCTGAAATCCATTTGCAGGTTATGGAAAGATACCAGACTACGAGCAAGTATTTGTAGATTTCTTCCACAATCTGGCGCAAGCCAGACACAAGAAGAGACATTGCAAGTGTTAGATGATGATGTTCTAAGGAGCCACAAATGAAGAATAATAATGTCTAATTAAGGATTTGTACAGAACTAGCTCTCGCTTTTGGAAGCAGTATCAGAGATAACATGTTCTAATTACTGATTTTGAGTTTTTTTAAATAAAGAAAACTTTCGCCTTTCTCATGATTCACCAAGTTCAAAATCAACTCCTCCAACAAAAGTTGACCAAAGCAGATCATGAATTAATGGCCAAAAGTCTCAAGCCCCTATGAACGAAAAAAGAGAAGTCTCAATCCCTTTGAGCAATCCGGTTAGCTATAACCAAACCAATTAAGTTGGTTCGATCAAATTGATTTCGTCGTCTCTAAAAACGCAATCCCATAAACCTTGACCTCTCTTTAGCTAACTCTAGTCACAACAATGTCTCTCCTCCTGCGAACTTTGCCTCTTCGACCTGCATCGTTTTCTCTTTTCCGCTNGAAGAATAATAATGTCTAATTAAGGATTTGTACAGAATTAGCTCTCGCTTTTGGAAGCAGTATCAGAGATAACATGTTCTAATTACTGATTTTGTGTTCTTCTAAATAAAGAAAACTTTCTTCTTTCTCATGATTCACGAAGTCTCAATCACCTATGAAATCAAAAAGAAAAAGAAAAAAAAAAGTCTCAATCCCTTTGACCAATCCGGTTAGCTATAAACCAAACCAATTAAACTGGTTCGATCAAATTGATTTCGTCGTCTCTGAAAACGCAATCCCTTAAACCTTGACCTCTCTTTAGCTTAACTCTCGTCACAACAATGTCTCTCCTCCTGCGAACTTTGCCTCTTCGACCTGCATCGTTTTCTCTTTTCCGCTCCGCCACCGCTATATCTGCCTCCAACGCCGCCGTTTTATTCTTCGTACCCAAACGGAGAAACCCACTTCCCGGNGAACCTACTTCCCGGAACTCGAAGAACCTTCTCCTGCTCCCCTGTTGCAGCTGCCTCTGGCGATGTTCTAGTGAAGCCAGTTCCATCTCCTACGTCGGTTCTCCGGTGGGTGTCACGCACAGAGCTATGCGGCGAGTTATCAGTTGACGATGTTGGTAAAAGGGTCCACCTTTGCGGGTGGGTCGCTCTTCACAGAGTCCATGGAGGCCTCACTTTCCTCAATCTTAGAGATCATACCGGCATTGTCCAGGTTTAGGATTTCACCTAATGTTTGCGTTATAGCCATTAAGTGTTAAAGTAACAATAGATTGGTTGTTTATTTCAATCCGAAACTCTTTCTTTGGCTTGGACGTTGAAGTTTCTTCCTAGCAATCAACTTTTAACTCAGTGTTTGGTATTGAATCTGAGTAAAGAGAAGCAATTAAGCAGTGCTAATTCAATCCATTCCTAGATTTGACTTGTTCTTTAGCTCTGCTGCTTTCTATGGTCCGAAATGATTATCCTTGATTCAACTCTTCAACTCCGTTTCTGCGACGCAAGGGTGGATAATTGGGGACTGTATGCTTTGTTTATGATTGAAAGTTTATAATGTTAGGTTACAACGGTTCCGGATGAGTTTCCTGAGGCACATAGCTTGATCAATGACATGAGGCTTGAGTACGTCGTTTTGGTGGAAGGTACTGTTCGTAGCAGGCCAAATGAGTCCATCAACAAGAAAATGAAAACAGGATCCATTGAGGTATGCCTTCTCTTATCATTCAGCTCAGCTTCGTTTTATATATATACCCTTTATGTTTTGGTTCTCTTGAAAGTTAATGCGGGTAATATGTTGCACTAGNTCTTAGAGATCATACCGGCATTGTCCAGGTTTAAGATTTCACCTATTGTTACCTAATGTTTAAGTGTTAAGTAACAATAGATTGGTTGTTTACAGTATTTCTATCCGAATCTCTTTCTTTCGCTTGGACGTTGAAGTTTCTTCCTAGCAGTCAACTTTTAACTCAGTGTTTGGTATTGAATCTGAGTAAAGAGAAGCAATTAAGCAGTGCTAATTCAATCCTTTCCTAGATTTGACTTGTTCTTTTTGCTCTGCTGCTTTCTATGGTCCGAAATGATCATCCTTGATTCAACTCTTTAACACCGTTTCTGCGACGCAAAGGTGGATCATTGGGGACTGTATGCTTTGTTTATGATTGAAATTTTATAATGATAGGTTACAACGGTTCCGGATGAGTTTCCTGAGGCACATAGCTTGATCAATGACATGAGGCTTGAGTACGTTGTTTTGGTGGAAGGTACTGTTCGTAGCAGGCCAAATGAGTCCATCAACAAGAAAATGAAAACAGGATTCATTGAAGTATGCCTTCTCTTATCATTCAGCTCAGCTTCGTTTTATATATATATCCTTTATGTTTTGGTTCTCTTGAAAGTTAATGCGGGTAATATGTTGCACTAGGTAGTTGCAGAGCATGTTGAAATATTGAATCCTGTGAGGTCAAAGCTTCCCTTCCTAGTTACTACTTCAGATGAGACAAAAGATTCAGTGAAAGAAGAAATTCGCTTAAGGTGAAACATTAGCTTTATGATCTATCTTTTATTATTTTTTCATATTGAATCTCTAAATGCTTATTGATACTTGGGCTTTTGGTTGTATGATGTTAGATTTCGGTGTCTTGATCTACGCCGTCAGCAAATGAAGAATAATATAGTTCTTCGCCATAATGTGGTGAAGCTGATTAGGAGATATTTAGAAGACAGGCATGGGTTTATTGAGGTGTTTCTTTCTTTATTTGAAAGAGGCTCTGTATTTCTTTTGGTATATTTTCAGTTTTGGGTCTTACTAAGTTTCTTACATCTTGGTTTATTGTTTATACCAGATTGAAACGCCAATACTCTCTAGATCGACTCCAGAAGGCGCGCGAGATTATCTGGTTCCCTCGAGAATTCAGGTGCCTTTACTTCTCTTCATCCTGATTTATTGCCTGTCAGAGGATTAAGTTCCCCTCAAGTATCATCATAATTTATAGGTCTGATTCTATTAAATCTCTCTTTCGAAGTCAGGAACATTCTATGCTTTGCCGCAAAGTCCGCAGCTCTTCAAACAGATGTTAATGGTCTCCGGTTTTGACAAATATTACCAAATAGCTAAGTATGTATATTATATTTGACACCAAAAGCAGGACTCTTGATGCAAATGATCTCTCTCATGCGTTTTTATTTCCATATTATCAGATGTTTTAGAGATGAAGATCTAAGAGCTGATAGGCAGCCTGAATTCACTCAGCTTGATATGGAAATGGCTTTCATGCCTATGGAGGACATGCTGAAGCTGAATGAAGATCTTATCCGTAAGGTTAGAGTACTGCTGAGCAGTTTTTCATGACTTTGTATCTTCTTGATGTGTTTCTTGTAATTCCTATATGTTCTGAGATTCTGAAGCTCATTTCCTATGTGGATCTCTTCACGTTAATTTAGTTTGATGTTCCTTCAGCATTTTTAATTGTTTGACCTACGTGTGCAGGTCTTTTTAGAGATCAAAGGTATCCAGCTACCTGATCCATTCCCAAGGCTCACATATGCTGATGCGATGGATCGATATGGCTCTGATAGACCAGATACAAGATTTGATCTCGAGTTGAAAGATGTAATATTATGTGCTTCTTGGTTATTTAATTAATTTTACAAAGAAGTATCTATATGTCTCTTTGCCTGCACTTTTTTCTGCATGGGAATAATTGCTTATGCTAGTTTTTGTCTTCAACCAGGAAGTGCGTTTTAGAGTTGTTTCCTATTTTTTTTTGGGTACAGAAGTCTATTTTAAAGTTAAAATTCCAAGTTTCTAAAACTGCAGGTGTCAAACGTTCTCACAGAATCGTCCTTCAGAGTTTTTACGGAGGCCCTTGAAAGTGGTGGAATCATTAAGGTATTATGTGTGCCTTCGGGCGCTAAAAAGTATTCAAACTCAGCTCTCAAAAAAGGAGATATTTACAATGAAGCAATAAAATCCGGAGCCAAGGGTCTGCCTTTCTTGAAAGTCTTGGATAATGGTATATAGATAAATCATGCTTACTTCTTTCTCTTCGACTTTATTTTTTTTCTTTTTCTAATGTAGTCATATAATTATTCTTTGTACATACAACTCTGATTAGGTCTAACCTTATGATGCAGGCGAGGTCGAGGGAATTGCAGCATTAGTTTCTAGTTTAGACTCAGCAGGTAAAAGAAACTTTGTGAAACACTGTGGAGCAGCACCTGGTGATCTTATATTATTTGGAGTGGGTCCTGTTACTTGGGTTAATAAAACCCTAGATAGGTTAAGACTCTTTGTAGCCCATGACATGGATTTGATTGACCATGTAAGTTTCTCCATTGGCCAATTATTTTTGTTCCACTTGATGACAGTTCATCAGATTTATGCCATTTCTTGTATTTATACAGTCCAAGCACTCAATTCTGTGGGTGACAGATTTCCCAATGTTCGAGTGGAATGAGCCAGAACAAAGGCTTGAGGTCTGTCGTTTCATAATTTAATTTCTTGCATGAGATGAGAGTAATGTCCAAATATGTTGTGTGCTAATATGAAAAAACCTTTCTCGTCAGGCATTACATCATCCATTCACAGCACCTAAGCCTGAAGATATGGATGACTTGCCTTCTGCACGAGCTCTCGCTTATGACATGGTCTATAATGGGGTCGAGGTAAACCAATCAGGTTGACCATTTCTTCTCTCTAGAACAATGGCTTGGGAGATCTTTTGATACGCACTCTTATGTATACAGATTGGTGGAGGAAGTTTGAGGATATATAAGCGGGACGTTCAAGAAAAGGTTTTGGAGATCATTGGCATCTCACCTGAAGAGGTGAGAATCACCTCTTTCTAAGAAAATTTGGGAACTATCCAGTTTAAATGGAGTACACATGCTGTTCAGGGTGCCATCTCTATCATATATACAGTTAAGCGTTATCTCTATTTTTTTTCCTTCAAACAGGCTGAATCAAAGTTTGGCTATCTTCTGGAGGCTCTTGACATGGGTGCTCCTCCTCATGGTATGTAAAATATTACTCGATCAATTAAAAAATCTCTGACTTAAAGAAAAAAACTACATAATCTTAATGTCGATGTCTAGAGTCTAGATGGTTCAACTCTCTTTTGTTGTCTTGGAACAAGTTTCTGCTTAGGATCTTGAAGACAAAATGGGGTCTTATACTTATTTGACACTTTGTTGATGATGATGATGATGCTAATTAAGATTGGTAAACCATGATTGATGAAACATTGGAATTTGATATGAAATTGCAGGTGGGATTGCTTATGGACTGGATAGAATGGTGATGATGCTGGCAGGTGCGAGTTCTATAAGAGACGTAATAGCCTTCCCAAAGACAACCACTGCGCAATGTGCCTTAACCAGGACTCCCTCGGAAGTCGATCCAAAGCAGCTCCAAGATCTTTCCATCCGCACCAACTCATAGCTCTCAAGTCAAACATAAATGTATCTTAGGTGCTTTGAGGATTAACTAGAGTGATTGTGATGGCATGTCTCTTGCCAAAGTTCTTGTCCACGTCTTCTGTTTACTCTTAACATCATTGGTCATCGACTTTAAGGAAATTTGTTATCAATGTCACTTTTTGAAACAATATTTGCAGAAGTGATATACTTGCAGATTGACATAACCAAAGGCTGTTATAAAAGGTGAAAGTATTTACCCACAATAGCCATTTTTAGAGTTTATAGTTTCAACTGCATCTATAACAAGCGAGTCCTGGTCAATCATGTCTTCTGAGTTTCTACAGCTTTAATTACGGACATGGTTGATCACAGGGCACTCGACTGACTAATTATTGAGCTCTTCTTCTAGTGTTGAAGTCAAGTTTCCTGAAGAGCAGTGAAAGCAATCCGTAGCCAAAGTTCAAATGAATATACAGTTTTGCGAAACTAAGTAACAGAGACAGACTGATGTTTTGAGCTTTTACAATGGCATAGCTGCAAAAGCATGAAAAAACATTCACATTAACTTGTCCATTTTTCCATTAGAGCTTCTTTCTCTCTGCTCCAATTGCTTCCTCTTCATCTTCTTCATTCCCTTCTATTCTTATATCCGGCAAAGTTTGTGGATCAGTGAGCGCATCCATCTCTTCTTGGGAAATTGACGTTTCAGAAGTATTATCTGCTTCCTCCGTTAGCTCTGTAGAGAAAACGTTTGATCTTTCCTTCTCAGCTAATTCATCATCACCCTCAGACCTTGAATTCTCCTTCACCTCAGTCGTGTTTGAGCCTGATATGTTCTCAGTCAGAGAAAACTCTGAAGTTGAGTTCCTGGACTCATCTTGAATGGAATCTTTGTTGGTAATGTTTGCAGAAACAGTGATGTTGGGATCAGATTCGTTACGGGTTTGCTCAAGTTCCAAGACAGGCTGTGGTTCAGAGAATCCTGCAGGCGGTGCACCATCGTCTTGACTTCGATCTCGCATGATTTCTGTTTCGTTCTGCAAAAACCCTGAAGCTTCAAGAATTGCTTCTGTCGAATGGCCATTTACTGTATCACCTTGTGACTCAGTTACGTTGCTTTTTGGTTCAGAACTGGATGGTACACTGTCACCATCTTTCACTTGTGTGGTTGTTTTGTTCACAAAAGCGACGTTTTCCACTTCTCCTAACTTCAAGTCAGGTTCCTTATGGATCTCAACCTCGCTCGTAGCACCATTGGGATTGTTCTCCTGAGCTGTTTCATTTGAACTTTCTTTCAATTTCTCAGTGTTAAGTATCCGAGACTCATGGGACACCGCACTGGAAGCATCATCAGCCTTGTAATGCTCCTCGCGTGCCTCATTTACGGTCATATCAATCTCATCTGCATGATTAGTCTCTTTTTCTTTCTCCTTCTCATCGCTCTCACTTGATCCAATCTCTTTCTCTTCTTCAAGTGATTCATCAGTATCTCCAGCGATTTTACTTTGATCTTGTTCATCAATCTCATCTTCCTCATGTTTGTTTTCTTCCTCATCCTCCTCTGGCACTTCTTCTCCTTGCTTATTCTTATCTTCTTCATCCTCCTCAACTACTTCCTCTTCTTCTTCTTTCTCCTCCTCTTCATGATTACCATTCTCTACTGTACTCTTCTTCTCCTTCTCTTCTCCTCCATGGCTAATCTCTTCTTCATCCTCATCTTCCTCCACATGCTTCTCGGTCTCCTTCTGGTTATGATAACCAGGAAGATCTTTTCTCCCAAGCTTCACCACTCCATCTTCAATCTCTGACAACAACACCGTTGATTTCTCGCCATCTTTCTCATAAAATTCCTTCTTCTTATCATGAGAATACTTCACTTGATAGATTAACCAAATGCAAACTCCAAGCAGAACACAAATCTGCAAAACATGCTTCCCTTTAACACCTTTGCT
This sequence comes from Erysimum pusillum, assembly GCA_900406355.1. Classification (NCBI taxonomy): domain Eukaryota; kingdom Viridiplantae; phylum Streptophyta; class Magnoliopsida; order Brassicales; family Brassicaceae; genus Erysimum; species Erysimum pusillum. Next base: position 9,825 of record OVBW01003075.1, read on the forward strand.
TCCTCTTTGGCTTCTGCTTGATGCTTTCTTCATCTTCAACAAAACTTCTTCTCAACTGCTATACAAAAACCATAACTCAGATCTTTAACCTGTGACAATAAAAACCAGCTTTTATAGAATAAGACAATCAATCACCTCAAAACCAAATCTTGATTTTGGAATTCATTAAAACCAAAAAGAAACAGTAGAAGAGGTGACATGCAAAAGGAAAAATAAAATACCAAATTAATAACAACCAAGATGCAGCAAGTAAGTGTACAAAGTAAAACCAAACTACAGAAATTGAAACCCTGATCAGGAAAGGGAGACTGAGAACCTAAAACCCCCAAATCTTGTGGACAAATTCAACAAAGAACAAGTAGTAGAAGAAGAATGGTCCATGGACATGGCATAAAGGAACACACCCACGAAAGCTTCGATTTTAAACAGCTAGGGGAGTCAAATCAAGAAACAAATTCTTGAAAATAGCTTAATCTTATAGCCAAAATCAAGAACATCCACAAAGAGAAAAATTGCTATAAAAAAAAAGATGAGCTACATAAGGGCCAAGAATCAGATTCGGAGACAACTGAAAAGAAAGCAAAGTTGGAGTTTTGTGAAGAAGAGAGTACCTGAGAGTTTGAGAGACTTATCCAAGAGAAGAAGACAGAGAAGCTTCCGAGCTTTGAGTTTATAGTTAAGGCAAAAACAAAGAGAAAAACTTTGAACAAGGAAAGAGTGTGAAGGACACAGAAGTAAGGCCCAGACAACGCAAAGATGGTGAAGCGATGACTATTGTCTTTTCCATTATTTTTTTAATTATTTTGGGGAATATTTCTCCAATAATTTCAATTATTGATAATTTTTTATATTGAATATTAGTTGCAATAATTTTATGATCTTCAAATTGTCAAATTTCAGAACTTATAATATCATGAAAATAAGAAAAAA
>OVBW01003076.1:0-10753 GCA_900406355.1 Erysimum pusillum
TCGTAAAGACACTTACCTTTGTCTATAAAAGAAGGATTGTAGACAAACGAAGATACAACTTTGTCGACATTGTCACAAAGACAAAAAGAGAAACTAGAGAGAGAAAACGTTCTAGAGAGAGAAAGCTTTGAGGAATCAACCGGAAGGGCACTTCAACTGTGGCTTGTGGTTGATTTCCGTCTGTGATCTTAACCCCGATCTCTGCGTCNAGTAGTAGATCGCATGTGTAGATTCATGATTCCTCTGTAGTCTTTTTCTTCTGATTTCAGGTAATTTTCTTAAGAACGAGATCGAGAATTTGGTTCTCTGTTCTTCGTCAATGTTGCTTTAATTTCTTCTAATTGCAAGTAATTATCCCACGATGATTTTTCTTTAGGGTGATTGTTTTGGTTTAGAACTTTGGATGTCTCTTAAATTCCAGATTAGCTGATTGTGATTGTGAATTTTTGATCGACTTATCTGATACTTTTTTTTTCCATGAGTTCAGATTTGTTTACTTTCGGTCGTTACTTGTTTAATGGTATTGATTCATACACAAATCGTTTGGTTTTTTAATTCCTTCTTTGTGATATTTGCATCCGTATAATTTATTTGCATCATTCCGTGTGATGGATTTCGTTGCAGTATATCTATGTTTCAAGTTTTGTATATAGTTTGGTTTCATGTCTTTTGTATATCTCTGCTTGAGATTTCGTTGCAGTATATCTATGTTTCAAGTTTTGTATATAGTTTTCATGTCTTTTGTATGTCTCTACTTTGCTTTGGCTCTCTTTGTTTAATCTATTTTGTTGTTTAAGTTGTTTCAGTTTGATTCTCCTTTCTCCTAATTTCGATATTGATTTTTGTGGAGGTTTCCCTTTATGTGTACCTAACTAGTTACCTTTGTCTTGCTGGATGATTGTTTTGGTTTGGATGTCTTTTATGTAATATAGCTTGTTATTCTCTTTTGGTTGATTGTTCCTTTCTTATCTTCCTGGTCTTGGTTCAATTCTTACTTCTTGGATACTTTCATAAGAAATTTATTGGAATCACACATATTTTGATGTGAATAATTGAGGATAACAATTGTTCTATGGTCTTTGTTGTTGATGTTATTTCCCTTTCTACTTGGCTTGGTTCGTGGTGTGAGTTTCTTACACATCGATTTTTTGTTGAATATATCAATGTTTTCCTCAATTGTTGTGCAATGGTTGTTTGATTCGTTTCATTGAGGAAGAAACGAACCCAAGAAGTATATTATTATAATGATTTGCTTCCTTTGTGAGTTTGGTTTTTATTTTGATCCCTGCAACTCCATTCTACATGGAAACAGGTTTCATTTTCAAAGAAGTCAAGTCAAATGCATTTGATCCCAGGCTGGAGAATGCTTGAAAAGTGTGTAATGTCCATGAATTTAATGCTCATGTCTATTTAGTGACTCAGCTGTTATTACGTGATTATCTGTCTGCAGATGCATCAGTGATGGGAAGTATCAACAGGCCATGGGCATTACGATAGAATACGGAGATTTGATGTGTTGGAGGAAGCTATCACAAGGAGCGGTAATGTTCAGAACTTTAATTATCATATTGCATTAATGTTTTTCATTCTTTTGTTAACCACAGAAAGTATAGTCATGAGGTGAGACTGATGGTCTCATACCTAAATTTAATAGAAAATAGATATTTCTGATACTATTAATTGATTAGAACAGTATGGTAGTCTCTATGTTGCATCTTTCTAGTACCTCAATGTGTTATCTTGAGTGTTAGAAATCGCCTTCCAGCTCCCAAAACACGTCATGTAATAGCAGTAGCCTTGAAACTTCTACTGCTTCGAGTGAGCATATTTCAGAGGATGTTCAGATGGTGGATGAACTCCATCTCAGAAAATTGTGCACGAGAAGGATCCAGTTGACTCTATACATGCTAAGAGGCTAACAAATATTATGGGGAGTTTATGTGGACTCTGGAGAGACATCTATTTAGCTGAGAATTCAAATTCCTTACAGCCACACAACAAAGTAAGTTTCTTTTAAAGTTCTGTTATCTTTTAAAACTGTAGGCTCTCTGTATTGTATCTCTGCTTTCTGAGTCATACAATCTTCATGTTTGTTATGGCGTGGCTCTTGCAGTAGATATATATTTCTTGTGTAGGCACTGGCTTTAGCAAAGCGGTATCCTTGTTGGAGCCATTTACATCAGCTATATAGTTTACTTTGTTCACAGAGGTGTTTTGACTGCAATAGCCATGGCGGTGGCCTAAATTAGTTAAGCAAGCGATTCTCGTGTTTGAGCATTTAGATTAGCATAAATCTGTATCTTTAGCATTGCGAGGCAGTGAACATGAGATTTTATGCATGTTTGTAGGTGCAAACTTGAGAAGATCCTATTCGACAAACATGAAGATACAATTAGCAAGATGGTAGTGATTATGACTAGGAAGGTTATACGACTAAACATGAAAAAGTCACTGCTGATATTGTCCTTGCGGTTTTTGGTACTGGTAACCACTGATCTATTTCATTAGCTTGGCCTTCTCACTAAACTACTTAAGGCTTGTTCTCTTTACATCTTGGATTTGTTATGTTCTAAATACAAGCTATAACAACTTGTTATCAGAACAGGTTGATCGCTGAGGATGCAACCAAACGTACGGATCTGGAGGAGAGTGTGCCACCAAAACGTATGGACTGTTGGAGCAAAGACAAGTCAACTTAGAGTACCAAAAAAAGTTAAATCATGTTTCTTTGGATTACTTATCTTCTTAGGGCCAATATAATTTGAAAGTTTTTTATGCACGAACTGCCAGGTCAATAGCACAGCAACCGTTGAGAAGAAAGCTGAGCCAGAGCCAGAGCCATCATTTGAGATTGTAGTAAACCCATCTCGAGTATATTTGACCAGGTTTGCAGCTTTGTCCTTCTCATGTTTTCCTTATTATTATATTTAAAGATGTTTAAATTTTCTTTTCTTTTTTTTGGCAACAATTCTTGGGTTCACCCCTAGGGGTGAACCTAACTCCTTCACCCCTTCTTAACTATCCAATCAAAATTAAACATGTCATCTAAAGAAACTCCTAAATAAAATAATTAAACTAAATAGACCCCACTAATATTTATCCCACGTGATAAGAGAAAAAAACCACTAATATTCTTTTTTTTTTTTTCAGTTAAATTCCAAAATGCAAAAAAAAAGATATAACCACTATTTGACAAATTCAAACCGACATATACAATTTGATTTTAATTGTACATCGGTTTGGGTTTATAAATGAGGATTAGGGTTTAGATTTTACAATTCAAACGAAATTATATGTCGGTTTGGGTTTATAAAAGAGTGGTTAGGGTTTAGATTTTATAACTTTTACAAAATTATATGTCGGTTTGGGTTTATAAAGGAGTGGTTAGGGTTTAGATTATACACTTATAACGGAATTATATATCGGTTTGGATTTATAAATGAGTGATTAGGGGTTAGATTTTATAATTACAACGAAGTTATATGTCGTTTTGAGTTTATAAAAGAGTGGTTAGGATTTAAATTTTATAATTAAAATCAAATTGTATATGTCGGTTTGTATTTGTCAAATAGTGGTTATATCTTTTTTTTTTGCATTTTGGAATTTAACTGAAAAAAAAAGAAGAATATTAGTGGTTTTTTTCTCTTATCACGTGGGATAAATATTAGTGGGGTCTATTTAGTTTAATTATTTTATTTAGGAGTTTCTTTAGATGACATGTTTAATTTTGATTGGATAGTTAAGAAGGGGTGAAGGAGTTAGGTTCACCCCTAGGGGTGAACCCAAGAATTGTTGTTGTTGATATGCTCTGGAGAGTCATCAAATCTGACTTCTTCAATTAAGGTAAATGTTTTCTCGTTTGGTAAAAGCTCTTAAATCTTCTCTACTTTTCTTAAGATTTTCATTTTCCTTGTTTATTATTCTTATTTTACAATGAATATCTTTGATGGTATCTATTAGATGAATCCAGTTAGTCATAAGCATATCACCATCTTCTTTGTTGAACTAATCTTATTTACTTAATTATGGTTGGTTGGGTTACTCAGTTGATTACACTAACCTTTCCGTACTTATTTTTGGATTTCACTCGTTGTTTTTTATGTTTCTCATTTTCCTTAGCCTTACACTCTGGAATTAACTATTTCCAGAGTGCTCATTTCAGTATCGATTGTTAAGGAGTCATTTACTTTATGAGTTTATCTAGTGTGATGATTGCATCTTCTCTCTTGTCCTTTTTATTCTTTCCCTTTTTGCAATTTCATACATCTTCTCTTTGTTTAGTTCATTGGATTATTGTTTGTTTCCTTTTTGTATGTTATGTCTCCATGTTTCTTTCCTTTTTCTTTTTGCAATTTCACACATCTTCTCTTTGTTTAGTTCATTGGACTATTGTTTGTTTCCTTTTATGTTATGTCTCCGTTGTTCTTTTGTTAGTTCTTCTACTAAAAATACACACAAAGTGATTAGCCTCTTATGATTTTTATTTGTTTTGCGAGTGCGTTTGTGATGCTAATGTTCTCACCTCTTTACACAAAATGGTTATTTTGTCCTTTTCAGTTTACTAATTTAGTTGTGAAGCTTATTCTTTTTCTTTTGTTTGCTTTGATGTTACGATGAATGTCTAACAATCGTGTCTGCTATATGAGTTTTTTTTTTTTTTTTTAATCTTCTTGTTTTCACGTCCTCGATTATTAGAAAAAAATAACATGTTGATCGGTAAAATGACACCATTCTTTGAATGTTTGTTACGATATCATAGAAGTAGAACCAGTTTTTGCAACTTATCCGTAAACAATCTATGTATGTTCAATAGTTCTATTGTTATTTGCTATTATTTCTTCTAGCTGCAGGTAATTTTCTTGAGGTTTTGGTTGTTTAGCATAGAACGGGATTATCGTTCTTAGATTTTACTTTCATTTCTCCTACTTACGGGTAATTTTTCTTGAGAGTTCGGTTATTAGGACCAGATCATGGATCATGATTGATGTTATCTACTTACTGCTTGTAATATCTAAATAAGTTCGTGATTAGTGACTATTTTCGTCATTACTAAATGGTGGAGTTTTGTATTTATCATGGGTTTCTTCAGGTTGTGACTTTTCGACAAACTTATCTTACATTAGTTTGGTTGTCTTAGTTGTTGTTTTATTTGCTCTAGATATTTCGATTCATATTTAATTCCTTGGTGGCAAATGAATTATTTTGTTAGTTCCATACTATTTTTGTCTACCTTTCTTTGCCTTCTTCACAGTGTAATTTATTTATCTTGCTACTACTTCCGGCACCATTGGATATTGATTTTTGTGGAGTTTTTTCTTTAATGTATGCATGCTTTACTTCAGTTTTATGATATGTAAACCACATGAATTTTTATCTGTGTTAGTATTCTGCGGGATTTTTTCGTATTTTGTTTGTTACTAAAAAATTTAATGACTTGTTTAGATACGTGTTATTTCAAGTGTTTTAATATCATAATGAATTGAATTAATGATTACTATTATTTCGAAACAAAATAAATATCTCAAAATCAATATCGACTAAAAAACAGAATAAATTGTAAATACTAAAAAAAAGTACTATATATTATTTGTTCATCTCTTTTTACTCATGGCTTCTCTGAACCTTTAGTTTATTCTGCTCAAACTATTAGATAGAAAACATGAAAACATTCAAAATACTTAAATAATTAAACCAAAACCGAATCAAAAATATCCGAAAAACTGAAAAAGATCTGAAAAATAGCTAAAAACCGAAAAAATTCTAAAAGATTCTAAAATATCCGAAATTTTTTGGTTCGAACTGAAACTAAAAAGGACCCTAAAATATTTCGGTCGTAAATCGGTTTCTTGCTTAAAATCTAAAGCCGAACTGAAAGGAACCAAACTGAAACTAAACCGAATTTTTTTAAAAATCGAATGGATACTAAACACAGGATCCAAAATATCCGAAAACCGAATATATTGAAGCGAGCCCAAACCGAATATCCGAATGCCCAAAACTACATTATGACTTGAGAATGCGTGCGTTAATTAAACTTCTAGACAGAAATAATGAGTGAAAATACCAATAATTAAAGTTGACAATGTCCACGAATGGTTATTCTGTTAATTTGCATAGGCTCTACTCATATTTATACAATTCAGCTTTTGACATTTGTCTAGTTTTTTAGCTCTTTATAAAGGGTTTGCCTTCATAATTAACCTTTTGTAGCCTTTTGTAGATTAGATTAATTGATTAATTTTCTTTTCACCTAAATTAATCTTTATAAAACCCCATTAACTCGTGCATGTAGGGGTACCCTTTTGTGAGCTGTTCTACTTTATAATTAGAACAAGTTCCTAAGCAAAGACTTTTCTTGTGTTTCTTACTTTATTTTCTACTTCAAATTATTATTGTTTTGAGATCGATTAGTCTTGGGGCCAATAATGCAATGTTTGGTCCGAAGATACATTTATGTCTCTAAAACAGGGAATTTCAGGAAGAAAAGTTCAGAATACAAAATGAAATTGTTCTCCACCATGGAGTGATGACTTTACTTGTGTTTAATTCTATCGCTTAATCTATCTACAATAAATTAATTGACATGAAAGTCCAAAAAACAAATAAAACTCGTTTTCTGCACCAACGTTCCCTAAAGAATCTCTCTAGAAGCACACAAGAAAATATAAAGCATACAATATACATATGCTAATGACATAAGAAAGTAATCATAATTTTTTTTTTAAGTAATCTTCGCAAAGAAAAAAAAAGGTAGGACTTCTATAATTGGGTAAATTTGTCAAATAACCATTTTGGTTCATGAAATTAAATAAGTAACACCATAATACTTTTAATTCAGCAAGTAACATTGGACCTTTGTAAAAAGTCCAAGAACACCTTGCGCTATTGTAAATATTTATTTTTCGGTATATTGATGGAGCAATGTTGAAGTGGAAGACCTTTTTTCCATATGTTTCTTTAAAATGTTAAAAATGTCTTTGAGTTTGGCTTGATTTTTTATTTTTTTTAATAGCAAACAAATATTTGTAACTAATTAAAAATACTTAATTTTTATTTACTTTGAAACAAAAAAATATATATATATATCCAATTTAATCCAACTTCACTTCAATCAATTTATCCAAACAAAGAAACTTGATAAATGATAAAACGAGTTCAAGTGAGGAAACCAACAACAACAATCGAAGTAGGAAGAAACGATGATTACCACCACTCGAACTCGTTTTTCAAACTAAAAAGACTTTTTTTTTTCTAGCGGCCACGTGACAGATGGAGAAGACATGTGTCGAATTGGGACCACTTTTGATTGTCAGCACGCGCCACCTTCTTTTGGATTCCCATTACAGCCGCCATTGCCACTTCTTCGGTTCTTCCTTTCCTCTTTTAAAAGGAACAACTCGGACGTGATAAACGTTCACACGTGTCTTTAAAACTCTATATCTTTTTGTAGCATCAATATGTAAGAGAATTATCAAAGGGAAACTAGTGATTCTATAATCCCAAGAAGGCAAATATTCGTGTATAAAGCCAATATTTCATTTTATAAAATTATTACTGCCAAATCAATTAGTACTATTGTTCTCTGTTTTATTCTTTTCTATAATTTAGGAAATAAATTATAGTTATTTTGTAATAATCGATCCTGCATTGTTCCATGACGTATAGGCGAATTGTCCGTATGATATATTCTAACAAATAAAATAATTAATATTTTGATTATTAAACTAGGGTTCTTGTGAATCTGTGATCCTACTCCGATATAGTGGAAAAAATAACACTGAGAAATAACGATATCAACATCCTTTATTTTAAAATTTAACTAGACTAATTTATTTGGGTGCATCCCCTCTGGACGTATATAGTCTTGATAAAGTATTATTATTGAATACTTGGATTATATATAATAGTTAATATTCTAATCATGATTAAGAAATAGAGACATGATTCACGTACGTCCTTTTCTTTTAGTTAAAATATTAGAAGTTCCCAGCTCTAATTCCATTGATGATTATACAAACTCAATAATCTGATGTTGATGAAATTATAAGTTACTATTGGTTAGCAAAACAAGAAATAGGACCCACAACCTAGAAGTTTCTAAACCAATTATAGCGCTAATTGAGAACTAATAAGAATTCGAAATGTGTATGTGAATAAAGATATAAGAAAATCTTTTTTTAAAGCTCTCTTTGAGACGACTAAAAGTCTAAAATTTTCAAGCTGTCTTAAACTGGCTAATTTTGAAGAGCTTTGTCTTCTTTTTTTGTTGGATTAAGCTTGAAGAGAGCTTGTGTCGATCGACATCCATCTTATGTGTCGATCAACACATTGAAGAAAACTCAGTGAAGAAAAAGGAAATTGTCCTAATGAGAGATTGGGACAATTTACCTAAAGAGAAAAGGAAACTTACTTAGGTTTAAGCTTATAAATAGGATTGTCGAGATGTGACAAGACCTAGAGAGTTTCTGTGAGTTTAAGAGAGAGAGAGAACTAAAATTGTAAGAACTACGTGTTAGGCTTGATCCCTTCTAAAGAGTACGTAGGCCTTCTTTAGAAGGTACAACCTTTTTTCAATATTTTTTTCAATAAAGAATTATTGAATTATAAACCTAAACTGTTTTCATCTTTAATGAAATATTTATATTCTTAAAAAAAAAAACATTTCCCCTCTAGAGTGTGTATACAGGGAAAGAGCCTTCAGCTCCGAATTGAATTAGAGGGTAAAACTTCTTGGATGCTACACATACATCGATTTCAATTACGATCCATTCACTAATTAATTATTGTATTTCTTTAGGATGTGTTTTTATATATTCTTAAATCTTTTATTATGAGGTGATTATATATTCATTTAGTTGTACTTTTGATCTCTCCATTTCTCCGGATAGTAACTTTATACATTCATATAAGTTCCGAAGATTACAAAACTATTTATGTTTATTAATTTAAACATTCATCACATAAAATGCTACTGTAAGAGCCAATTGTTGAGCTCGTCAAAACTCCACAAAGTTTCCAACATATCTCCGCCGTTGAACCAAGTTGCACCATTTGTCATATGATCCAACGTTCCATATTCCACCTGATCACCACCGTTGAAACTCGATCTCATGGACTCAGACGACGACGTAGATGACGTGGCAGTGACCACGCTCGAGTTCTCAGGTGAGTAGTGGTTATTATTAGGGGTGCATGTGACGTTTTGTGTGGAGGCGATTCTCTCGACGAGACGAGGCATCCAGTGATGTTTGATAGTGTCTTTGAATTGCTTGCTGTTCACGTCACATTTCAGAAGTTTCGCATGTTTTTGAACACGTGTTCTCCAATAATTCTTTATCTCGTTATCTGTTCTTCCAGGTAAATATTGAGCAATTTTTGACCACCTTCAAAATGAAACAAAAAAAAAAACAAAAAAAAAATAAATTAGTGTGGTATGTCATAAATCTAATAGAATCGAAAAAATAATAAATGGTAGAATCGTTTATATAAAAAAAATTTATAATAAATAATAAAATCGAAATGACAACAACTATAAAAATTAAAGTATATATGCAATTTCTAATTAATTTATAAGTCGTCGTTACGAAATACTTAATTCGTTTTTCTAATCTTTATCCTGATAAAAAGACAGTTGATTTGTCATATCTTAATTTCATATAATATCACATTTCAACCAAGAAATTTCAAATACGCAATAATTTGATTTGTCAATTCCCTTATACATTGAATATTGTGTTACTTATTTCATAGAGACGTTTAAAATTTGGTCTCTTGAAGGTATAGCTGTCCTTTTTTTTTTTTGTCTTTCAAATAATGTATTCACTATATCTCTGTCGATATTAATAATAATTTCATACCGATTTCCCCAACGAGAATGGAGTTCGAGTATGATGAATTGTTCTTGAAGAGATATGTCTCCACGGCGGATGTCCGGACGGAGATAATTCAGCCACCGCAATCTGCAACTCTTTCCGGTTCTATTCAGTCCTGTCTCCATAGTAAATTATTTCAATATAATACAATAGTTGATATTAATCATGAACTAGAATGTACTATTACAATTTCCCAAATTAATAAAGATAACAATTAAATGAGGCTTTATCGTAATGGATGGTTGTGGAAGGTGTTTGAGTTCCACACTCAAAAGGCTAATGAAAAGAACTCCAATGGAAAAAATAAATAAATTTGGACCGACCATTAATCGTTTCATATGAAAGTACACTTTTAATGACAATAATGAACTATGAAGATGTCAACTTGTTCTTTGTTACTTAATTTGACAACTCTACAGAGGAATTTAAATTATGCCGACATGTATAAGTCACAGCCATAAGAAAAGTATTATCATATACATATGTCCCTATACATATATGTGTAACTATATATATATATTAAGTAAGATTAACTCTTTAAACTGTACTTTCAAATAGTTAACTATCCATAGGCCATAGTCTACTCCACTAATTAATCCAAATAGTTATAAGATTAACTCTATTAAGCTTCGATGATCTCGAACCCCACAAAATCCAAGACCAACTTCACATAAGAAGAAAAATAGATTCAGTCTAAAATGTTTAAGAAGAAAAAAGCTACTTGTTTGAAGACCATATATTAGCAAAAAGCTTAACCATTCAAATCAATGATAGACACAATCTAAGATCTCTTGGGGAAGCTATCAACACTTTTAAAATCCAATTGAGACAATATAGCTCTGTGGAATATGGTTTAAACATATGATGATTGCAATCTGGAT
>OVBW01003077.1:0-10751 GCA_900406355.1 Erysimum pusillum
ACGTCCATTGCCGCGTCCACGCTTTCCACGTCCATTCCCGCGTCCACGGCCACGATCTGAGGATCTATCTCGCTGGACATTGTAGGATTTTTTGCGGGAATCTGGTACTGGTNGGGCGGTGTGGTTTAGAGATACCACGGCCCTTACCAGAATCATAACCGAGGTTATGTCGGTTGCTACGTCCATTGCCGCGTCCACGCTTTCCACGTCCATTCCCGCGTCCACGGCCACGATCTGAGGATCTATCTCGCTGGACATTGTAGGATTTTTTGCGGGAATCTGGTACTGGTGAAGNAGCCAATCCCGGGGGCCTCTGGGCACTGTTCCTCATTAGGAGTTCGTTGTTTTTCTCGGCTAAGAGCAAACAGGATAACAAATCTTCGTACAATGTATGTTTCATTGCACGATATTGCTGCTGAAGCACAATATTTTGGGTATGGAAGATGGATAATGTTTTTTCGAGGAGATCATTATCAGACACATCTTCACCACATAGTTTCATGATTGAAACTATCCGAAAGAGTTCAGAGTTGTAGTCATCCACAGATTTGTAATCTTGGAACCGGAGTTCCTTCCAGTCGAACTTGGCTTGTGGCAAGAGCACTGTTTTCTGGTGATCATACCATTTTTCAGGGCCACCCAAAGTTCGAGTGGGTTCTCAAGAGTTGAGGCTCGCGGGCAAATGATGGCGGATATGAAATATCGCCTGGGACCGGTCTTTATCGGATGCTTTGTTATCCGCTTGGATACACTAACCCAGTCCCTTTGAGTTGAGGAAAATCCTGGTGTCCAGGTGCCCATACGAGATAGTTTTCACCGGAGACCTTGAGGGCCTCAAACTCGACTTTCTGAATGTTTGTCATCTGAAACATAGTTATATGAATGAAATAAAATTTCGATTTTGGAAAACTTTCTATTTTAGGCAAGTTTCTATTTTGAGGAAACATTATATTTGAGAAAAGTTTTTAATTTGGGAAACTTTCTAAATGAGGAAAGTTTCTATTTGAGGAAAATTTCTATTTTGGGAAACTTTCTAGTTTAGGAAACTTTCTCAGGAATCGAAAATTTTAGGGATACGGTTTTTGGTTATACCGAACATAAGTTCGGTTTAATGGTTTAAAATTGAACCGGAACGTTAGATTCCGGTTTAGGGATTTTGGTTCTGGGGTTGGACCGAATTGATTTTCGGTTTAGAATAACCGGTTTGAACCGGTTTATCCGGATTGAGATCTGGTTTTTATTTTCGGAACCGGTTTGATAATCGGTTTAGAAATATAACCAAAATGATTTTTGGTTTAAGTTTATGTTAACCGGATTGATATTCGGTTTATTAGTTAACCGAAAGTAGATTGATTTTGAGTCGGTTTAAATGATGAACCAAATTAATATATGTTTTTAATTGATAACCGGTTTAACCGATAAACCGAATTGATATTCGGGTTTAGGAGTTGACCGAGAATGATTTCCGGTTTAGAGGTTAAACTTTTACTTTTTAGAATAGGATTTAGGGTTTTTAGGATTTTTAGGATTTTCCTATTTACAATAGGAAATTTCCTTCTCTAGGTTTCTAGGGTTCAAGGGTTTATGCGATTTTAGGGTTTTGATTATGCGGTTGAGCCGCTAATATGGTTTTGATGTTACCTTTCTCCTTATGGGGTTGTACGGATATGAACCGGGAGCTAAAGACCACGGTATACGAACTTAATCACGAGCGTATGGAGCTTGTAAGCAATCGCGAGCAAGAACCGAAAGCAAACTAAACGAACTCGGGTTTGCCTTTATTGTATCGATCGGAGACGCTGGCGCTATTAATATGAGGTCTTGACACTAGTTACACTTGTCGGCAAATTCAATCAAACAATTTAAAGTATGAGTAAATCATAATAAGCATAATAACTAAATCAACGTTTTACTAAAGCAATAAATTAATAATTAACACCTATGGATTGAGAGAAGAAACGAACCAAACAATAGCAACATCAAATATAGAGCACATGTGTCGATCAATAATAATACATAATTTGTGGTAACTAATTAATTATTACAATATTATTTCTATGGAGTCACGATCATGTGCATACGAAAATTAAAACCAGGGATAATATCATAACAAATTATTGTGACGCTCACAGCAATAAGATCTCAGACCGAGGTGACATAATATATTAATAAAATAATTTAGTAGTATAGCATCAAACAACTTATCTGGATGAGAGTGAATGGCCGGAGATCAGAGACGTAGTCGAAAACAAAAGATGGTGTTGGCCGAGAGTTGTGCGTTAGGGTTTTTTTAGGGTTTTTAGCTTTTAGGGTGAGAGGCAATCGTTAGGGTTTTTTAGATTTAGGGTTTTTAGAGCAAAAGTGCTGATAACGTGTTGTGGAACTTATGGTTATTTTTCTTATTCCATGAATAATGATACATATATATAGGCATATAAGCCTAGGGTTTTAGAGTACATAATTAATAACCCTGATGGGCTTATTGGGCCCGGTTATAAGTCCAATACGATGTATTATAACAAATGTTAGTTTTTTCATATTAAAAATTTTTAACCCCTCATATATCATCACCGGTTAGAAAAAAATGTTCCATAAAATTAATAAAAGATAAAGTATAAATGAAATTTTGATGATTTTACATCTTTCAATCAACCTTAGAAAAAAGGTTGCAACATTTTTAGTTTTTTTTTTTTTTTGTGGGAGAGGGGATCACAAAGTGTCTCCCTCAATATATTTATTCATAAAAAAAGAAACTACAATCGAATAATTGCCAAAAACAAATATGTGGATGCTAAAATCCACACCCGCAATTTGTTAAATCATAAAATAAGAAAGATAGTATAGGTTCTCATAATGAACTAAACCAACGAAACAACGTATTGGTCTTTTATAGATTTAATATGAATGTTTTACAGATAGGTTACTAAAAGGGAATTAGTATACAAATGTATGAGCTATTTTGTATCCAATCTCGTCTTTAATCTCTCCTCATGCTCCCAATCTTGTTCTTACCCTTCATTTTCTTCTAGGATGATTACTTTCAACTACTGATAAGTCAATGGAGGCAAGTACTAAGGTTTCCCCGTAAGGTCCACCTGAGAAAATTAAACGGCAGTCGAGTCTTCATCCGGCATAGGCAAAGGCACAGCTAGCCAGCGTCTCTGATTCCATATTAAGGGACTCACGCCTACAGAGCATGCAATAGCCAAGAGTAAAAGGGTATGATAAGAGTTAAACATCTTCATTTTATTGTAGTGCGTTTTATGGTTAAAGAATGAGGATTTATATATAGCTAGAAAGAATACGTTGGGATACTTTAATAGTAAACTAGGTGTCTCACCAGCGTTCTGCATGGAGACAAAGTGATTATATAAAAAAATTTATTTCGTCTTTTTATATATATATATTTATGTATATCATAAACTGTTTATTACTCAACTCAAATTTATCCTAAGTTTCTAATTGTCTTGTTTTCTAGCATAAAAGTAAAAAAAAGACTAAAATGATCTTTAAATTTTACCTAAGGTTTAAAAGTTTCAATGAAGTTTTATAACATTTACAGTTTGATCATCGATTTCTTTGCTTCTATGCCATTTCAATTGATAAATTCGCACCAAAATCAAAAGTCATCACTCTTTTCACAACCCCTTTCTCAGACAAAAACTTATAAGTAATTAAAAAAATAAAACAACTTACATAGATTAAAATGATCACATGTAATGGATTGTATTAATAATTATGATGAAAACATATAAACTAAAAAAATAAGAAAGTTACCATATTCTTTGTCTTGTACTTCTTCGTAGTTGTCTTCTCTTTGACAATTTATAGATTAAATTAGTTGAACCTCTAACTTATTTACATTAACACATGTCATGCATGTATAAGAAATTAAAAATGAAAGAAAAAATGCCGTAAAAAAAAATTAAAAATGAGAATGCAGGGTTGTGATTCAGTAGCCGGCAACACCTATGTCTTGATCTTCTTCCTCTTCATAGTCTTCGTCGTCTCTTCTTCATTGTTTTCTTTTCATCATGGTCATCTCCATTATCATCTTCTACTCCTCTATCGTATATTCTTTGTGTTCTATGTAGCCAATAGTCCCACAAAACCAAGAAAAATTAATCAAAACCAAAACCATGAAAACATATGAGATATCATTCAAAACCTGAAAAAAGAGAGCCAAACAAAAATCAAATTTCTTTGAAAAATATATGACAAGTTTCAAAAACCCCAAGCTAGAACTATACAAAACCATATATATCTACATCGTGTTGACATGATTCTAAAAATGAATATTGGAAAATTCATAACCAAAATCCTAGCTTCACCTCATCAAATTAAATAAAACCAATGAAAACATATATCTTACGATTTAAATGATACCTTTTTCAAACTATCGATCTAATAATGGTTTCGTCAAGATTTAAAGACTAATTTGTAGAAAAAGGACCACAATTTAAGTATTGAATTAACTATCTAAAATAAATGTTAGATTGAATGTCTTCTCATATTTGTCCACGAAATAAAGACAAAGTCATTTTTCACGTTTTTATGAAAGCTCCTCGAGTGTCTCTGGTTTGTCTCCCAAAAAAGTATCGTCTTGATATATATGACTTCTCTTGCAGAAATAGTTTTCTTGTCAAGATGAGGGAGAGAGAAAAAAAGCAAACTGTTGAGTTTAAAATACTATTCTCCTCATTCTTAGACGTTCTTGTTTCTTTCAGCCTCTTCCTTCAAAGTCTCTTCATTCTTCCTTCAAATTTTGTTTTTTCATCTCAATGATGTGATAATACTTCTTTGAATCAACTTCTACATCATCCCATTCAAATATAAACTCATTTTCCATCATCACAATTTTCCCAATGTGTTTATTCTCAGTGATAAAATCAAAATAGCAATCTATATCAATCTCGTTTTCAGGAGTAGACCGAAAAAAGTAATCTAGAACCTGGAAATATCTCAGTTATGGATCGTGGTGTCAAGATGATGCTAAATCCCAAATTTCACGATGTCACCTATATATATATAAAGTTAGTTTTTTTATATTCTCCTTAAGCTATCTCATGATCCTAATCATTCACATCATTTTATTATTTAACTTTAAGAATTTATTTATATTATTTTATCATTTAATTTTAAGATTTAGACATACGTAAATAATTTTTTTTTAAAAGAATATGAAAGATCTTTTCTTATAAACCAAGCTGGCGGATTAAGGATCAATTTATCAAAAAGAGAGAGAGATTTTTTCCTGAAAAAAAATTAGTTTGTTGCAAATAAAGAATTAAATAAAGAAAAAGAAAAAAACATACGCATAATCAACATAATAATCACATGATAAAACCGAGAAAGCAGAAAACTATTAATTGGCTTAGCTATATCGCCCAACTGTTTTATCATTTTACACTTATATTTTTGGTATTTTATTTTTGAAAATTTGTGTGACAAGTGATTGTCTTCATCAGTGATTTCATCGGTGATCACCAGGAAAATCCTCAGCAAGAGTTGAGATTTACTTCCGTTTCTGCAAAATTCAAGCGTCTTTGTGATTATCGATTCCTGAATCTCTCTATCTCTTTCAGGTACATTGAACTTCTTAGTTTGAGAGTATCAATGTTTATAGGGTTTCATGGTTTTTTTTTTTTTTTCGAGAAGGGGTTTTCTGTTTCTGTCACTAAGAAAGTTTTATCCTTTTCTCTGTTCCTAAGACGAAAAACCTCTGTTTCCGGATTTGTTGCTTGATTTTTTAGATGGTATGCTTGGTGTTTGAGATAGTATGCTTGGTGTACTTGAGTAATTTCAAATGATACTAAGTGTAGAATATTTCTAGATGATGTTAACAATAACTATATAAAACCATTAGATCTTCAAACTTGCATATCCATCAAAGTTTGAACCAAATATGTACTTGTAATACTATGTAGCATAGATAGATCTAACATAAAAAAAAAAATTGTAGATAGACTTGATCCAATTTCCGGTCACATAAAAACATCTATCTATCAAAAAGCAAAATAAACATAAACGAATATTATTTTTATTTTTTTCTGACCATAACAGCACATCACAGTACCCATTGAATTTTCAAGTCAGCACATCACACCCATTGTAAAGATAAACAAGAAACTGCAACTAAGTAGCAATCACACATATCATTCAAATCTCAAACTTCTGGCATCAACAAAAGCAGTGAATAAAAAACCAATCAAAAGATATCAAAAACTCCCAAAACAACCATTCTAAAACATCCTACTTTGGCAATCACATTATAGTCAAGCATTACAATACTTCTCAATATGACTAATGTTTCTGCACCTGTAACACTCACCGAACTCCACCGCCTCCGCCACCTGATCCACCGCCTCCTTGAGGACAATTCCTCGCCTTATGACCAAACTTTTGGCAACTGTAACACTGAACTACTGAACTTCGCTCTGAGTACAATCCTTAGCGATGTGTCCCAGATTGCCACAACCGAAACATTTAATGCTCTGAGTACAATTCCTAGCGATGTGTCCCAGATTGCCATAAATGAAACATTCAACTCCAAAGCCGAGAGCAGTAACTTTGGCGGCCTCAGCAATACCGTTTCCACGCCTGATTACATATTCACCAACAGTCAAACTAGTGACACCAAAGGAGACGATTGAAGATTGCTGAACAAAAAGCTTTTCGCCGCCATCATCGGGATTAATGAAACCAAAGCCTTCATCATCGCTAAACCAATTAACTTTTCCGGTAGATCTCACCGCCGATTGATAGTTCATCGCCATTAGATCAGAGAAAATAAAAAATAAAAGAAAAAAAACGAGAGGAAAGAAAACCAAAAAGCTAAAAGGAAAACCCTAAATTGCATAAACCAATATTTTAGACAACACGATCGTGTATCACTTTTTGGTGGGCTTTTTTTATATTTTTGTACGTGGGTTTTGTTTTTTTTTTTTTTTTTAAATCAACTTTATTAGAAACTTAATGAGAGTTTACAAAGTCAAAGTGCAGAGAGTTAGAAATAAACGAAGGAAAACTTATGTGATTACAAAAGTAGGGTCAGAACCAAAGTTCTTTGCTAATTGATCTGCTGGCATGTTATTAATTCTTGGTGTCCAGGTGAAATCGACCTCAGCAAACTTCAACTTCCAATGATTGACATCCCGAAGCCAATTGTAAGATGCAAAATGCCTAGATTGATGTTTGATCAGCTCAGATACTTGCTTGTTATCTCCCTCAAAGAGAACTTTGCGATAACCTTTTGTCCATGTATGTTGCATTGCCATAAGTAGAGCCTGCCATTCACATTCCAAAACACTTGAGGTGTGTTGACCAGTCTTGTCCTGCTCCCTTAAAATTACCAAACTCATCCCGAAATATCCATCCTGCTTTTGCTGGACTAGTTTCATTTAGAAAAGAGCCATCATAGTTGCATTTGATCCATCATGTTGCCGGTTTTTTCCAATATGATCTTGCTGATGAAGTCCTAGACGGGAGTGATGTCATTGCATGTTCATGAAGTTGTTGCAGATACTCACTCGCAGAAAGCCACTCCCGAGCATCGTTCCGTGCCAATGCCGTGGGTTTTGTTTTTTTTTTTTGCTTTTTAACACAAGAAATATTTGAAAAAAAATGGTATATGATTAAAAACGGCAAGCGTTTTTTTTGTCATTCATCAAAACGTTGAGCCAAACGAAGTCCTGAACAAATTGTTGGTAAAGAAGGAACTTTGAACTTTTACGAAACGATACTTTATATTAAAATCAAACAAACATCTTTGTATCATTCCATTCCATCACAAACGTATATATTTTACATACGACAAACGAATCACCATATATATCCTGATACATGAATACATGATGATATTTATTGAATAGGGATTGGAATAGACACATGCATGTCCTCTATGGACAATATTATTTGTGTATTTATATATGTATATAATTTAAAAAGGTCGTTCCCCAATAACATTTCCACTAGGATCATAGCTGCAAATGGTTAGGGATCCGCCATTACTGCATCTGACTTTGGCACACCCAACCGACACCGTTTTTTTCCACACAAGCTGAAGATAACTATTACATGTTTTCCCGGTACGGTATGTGTTTGTGGCATACGAGTAATCAGACTTCTGGCTAACCATAACAGTCACAGCCTCCTCAGCAGATAAGTCAATGGTGGACGGTACTAAGGTTTCCCGGGGAAACTGTCCCCATAGGGCCCACCTGAGAAAATTAGAAGGCAGTCGAGTCTTTGTCCGGCATAGGCTAGGGCATAGCTAGCTAGTGTCTGACTCCATATCAAGGGACCCACGCCTTCAGCGGCACGAGCACGGTTGTGAGCATTCAAGTAATCTTGTGGGGTGTTTTGGGATTTCAGAGGAACAGAAAAAGATAGTGCAAGCGCAATAGCCAAGAGTAAAAGGGTATGACAGGAGTTAAACATCTTCATTTTCTTGTAGTGATCAATTATATGTTTTATCATTTTTGGTTAAGGAACGAGGATTTATATAGAAAAAATACGTTGGGATACTTTAATACTCCGTAGAAAATATCAGAACTATGAGATACTTTAATAGTAAATATCAGAAGTATGAAATACATTAGGATACTTTAATAGTAAATATCAGAACTATGGGGTACTTTAATACTTAGTAAATATCAGAATGAACTATGGAATACGTTAATAGTGTAGAAATAGTAAAGCTGACTGATTCTTGCACTATCTTATATAATAAAACTTCTATAAATTGTGACCCCCAAAGTCCTTACGTGTTTTCGATAACCCAAGAGTTAACCACTAGGGCAAGTCGTCCTTGGTGATTATATAAAGGGCAATTCTCTAAATTTATACATACATAATTAACTAAGATAATGTAATAAAATATGAAACCAATGTTATTTATTTTTACTTCATATTAAAATATCATTAGAGCTTATCTTTCATTTTACTTAGAGTGAACGAAATATATGGGTACAGTTGACTCATTAATTGAATCAGGGAGTATTGTTTTTAATAGAATTTTCCCCATAAAAATACAAATATACCCCTACGACACAGAAGACTGTGTTGCCAACCTCTTTCTTCTTCTCCTTTTTTTTTCCAGATCCAATTTTGTTTTTCTTTCCAAAGCTTTTACCACAATTTTTTCCTTTTTCGGATGAGATATCATCTCCCCATGGTTATTAATTCGGTTAAATATTGGATCATTTATTGGAAAAGTCGGTGGCGGAGAAAACGGGAACATTTGTTATGGTGGAAAAGGGACGATGGCCGAAGATGATATGGTGGGCGACAACAATGGAGATGATGATGGAGATAAAGCTGTTTCATTGTGTAAAGTTTGTAATTAATTGTAAGTGGTGATGGTTTTGATTATGGTGGTGATGATATTATCAAAGGTGATGATAATTAAATTTGTTGCGTTAATTACGGCGGAGAGATAACTTGTGTCCTCTAGTTAGATGAAATGGAGTCGTGAGCTGAGACGGAGATGGAGATGGAGGAAGTATGGTGACTGAAGATTTGACGATGACGGCGGCCAAAAAACCATATTTTGTATTGTGCTAAATATTAATTTATCTAACATACAATTTTAATTTTATTTATTGTAATCTTATATCATGGTAAATGAAAATTTAGATGTATATTTAGTATTTTATATGATACTTGAATAACTTAGCATGTTACAATAGAACTTAACACATTATTAATTGTATATCTCTTTAACATTCTATTTAACTAGTTATTATAATATTTATCGTGTTAAACATGTAAAGTAAACTCGGTTAAAATGATATCTCTCATACATATAAATGAGTTAACACGATAAATATGAATTTATAATATAAAATATTAAATATATATCTAATTTTTCATTTACCATGATATAAGACTACGGTAAATAAAATTGTACGTCAGATAAATTAATATTTAGCACAATACAAAATTAGGTTTTATGGCCGACGTCGTCAAATCTTCAGTCGCCGTCGTCGTCAAATCTTCGGTCGATGAGGTGTGAGTTCCATGTCCATCGTCGTCTCTAGGAGATCTTGATTCCTTAGATATGTTGATTGCTCGATCGTCTTCCCAGCAGCGGCTCGTGATGATGTCGGAGCCTTCGCAACATTGACGTTGTTGCTGTTTTGCAATGGGAGTTTCGTAGCCATGGTGAGAGGAATGAAACGAGTTCTGAGAGAAAAACTAGAATAGATCCGAAGATTTTGAATGGAGAGAAGAGGCGGTTACAAAGAAATTATGTTTTTTTTGGGAAAGCAGAGAGAGAAGGAGAAGAAAGAAGAGCGTAGAGAAGGAGAAGAAGATTACTTTATCTGACATAGGGGTACAATCGTCAACAAAGTGTGAATAGTGTAGGCCAAATAGTTGATTTTTTGGCACCTAATTTCAGAGTCTTCTGTACCCATTCTTTATAAATACTCTTTTACTTATTGCATCAAAAATTTGGTATTATATATGCTCTCGATCAGCATCCAAAACATGTAAAGAATTCTAGATACGGTGATTGATTATTTACCAAATCAAGTCTGCCCATGTTTTTTTAGATTCTCTTTCTCTAAGAACATCCCAAGTTTTGCTTGCCGAGAACCCATTACAAGGCTTATCATCAACGATCCATTCATAGTAGTCCTCTTCAGTTGAATTACAAATAGTTTGCAGTGTTGACAGATAGATATGGAGATAAAGAGCTCAAGGATTGTGCGATTATCTCTTGGTTTAATTCTTTGTCAATTAAACCT
>OVBW01003078.1:626-10750 GCA_900406355.1 Erysimum pusillum
TAGAATTACAAAGGATTTTCCAGTGCTCTTGACATAGACACAATGATCTTCATCAATCATCGTAAAATCGTAAGATGTAATAGCTCGATGAAAGCGAAAATACCATTGTCTAGAAGATTGCTTTAGACCATATATTGAACGTTTGAGCTTGCAAACTTTGCGCTCTTGGCCTTCTACAACAAACCCAACTGGTTGTTCCATGTAGATTTCTTCTTCTAGTTCTCCGTTAAGAAACGCAGTCTTAACGTCCATTTGATGTAATTCTAAATCCAATCCGGCAACTATGGCTAGAATAAAGCGAATAGAGGCAAACCTCACCACAGGTGAAAACGTTTCCTCATAGTCTATACCCTCTTGTTGCTACCAATGGCTCTGATACCAATGTAACAAAGTCCTATGCGGAAGCGTGTGAAACCGAAAACGTGCCTTTGCCGGTTTAGTGACGAATTTGGCACGAAATGGACTGGGAATTGACGCAGAGATCGGGGTTGAGATCACGGACGAAAATCAACCACAAGCCACCGTTCAAGTGCCCTTCCGGTTGATCCCTCGGAGCTTTCTCTCTCTAAAACGTTTCTCTCTCTAGATGAAGATAACGAAGATGAATTGCGGGACGACGGCGACAGATGAAGATAACGAAGATGATGAGAGATTTGTCTCAGAAGGGTATAATTGTCTCTGTAGTACAAATTAGAGTGGGTAGATTACAGAGGGATATTTTTGCAAAATGACATAGAAAAAATAGCATTTGTACCAATTTTTCTTTATAATGTGGGTTGCCACAAAATTTCAATATTTCTCTTTTTTGGTAAATCACAAAACATATAGTCTTAACGTATTTAACATATTTAACATATTCCTATAAAAAAAGTATTTAACATATATTAAGAAAATACTTAATTATACAAACATGCTTTTATTTAATATGTCATAAATCATAATTAGATGATAAAATTTTAAATTCAAACAAAAAGTAACTGCAATTTAAAATCACTCTATTTTGTAAACTTATAATATTACTTGACTAGCCTGTCAAAATCACTATCAATTAACTATACATATATACACTTAATGCATGGAAAATATGCAAATAATATTAGTCAATAAACAAGCATCAAATAAGGAAAAAAAAGAGACGCCAAGGATTGTGTCACCTTTACACATCTAAAAATAGCAAATCAAAATTGGAACCACCCGATGTCCCGAGTCAAACTCCTCATGTCCCACCCAAATCAATCCATGTGTCTTCTTTTTTTTTTTGGTAAAAGGTTAAATTTTATACCATTTTTTTTTATTTTTGACAGAAGATACAGAGATAACAAGTAGCGGAAAAAGACCGAAAACCTACAGCAAAACATACACAACACAAACAAAAGACACAACATAGAAAAAACAAGCGATTAGCATGTGGAAAAAGCTTGATGAAGAAACACCGATTCCGAACCCCGAAGTTCGGAAATTTGCGTGTTTGCTAAAGCTCCAAAAAGCTTGAGTCCTCATCGTCGTTGCCACGAGCGAATCCTATCTGATGGCCGTCTTCAAGCCCCAGTATTACAGGCCACTTACAGCTTCTCCGAGGACTAACACAAAAACGGAACCGCTAAAGTGAATCTAGCGGGACCGCCGCCTCTATTCTACACCATAAGTCTTAACCGATGCTTCACGCCAAATTTCTCTTTGCTGCATCGAACAGAAAAAAAAATTAAAAAACCATCCCCAGCTAAGTGGGCTGGGCCTTGGGCCGGGTCACAAGAGGCCCAAAAGTTGCAAAACTGGCAAGTCGGAGTACACATCGGCACCGGAAAACGGAAATCTTATCTTGGCGATGACCTGTGCGCACCGAGCCGTAACAGTATCGCCGTCGATTTCAAGATTCACGGCTTTGCGACCATCCACCAAAGCGGATTCGTTAACGGAAGAAATCGGTTCCCGTCACCATCTCCTTCTCCGGCGGATCGCCTGAACCTGCTACGAATCTCACGGCTTGATTTGCTCTTCGACACACCGGTTCTCCGTCGCCGGATTCTCAACCTAGCAACCCGGCGAAACTCAGATCTAACCTTCCTTTCTCCATTGCCGGTGTCCTCACGACTTCCCTGAGCCAAATCCGTCTCTATCCGGTCCAGAGTTCCATGACGGCTAGGGTTCCGATGGCTCAAACAGTTCCAAAAGACCAGATCTCCGAGACTGAACGACAGTTGATCCCTCCTCCGTCGACTTCCGTCGCAGTCGCAGCCGCCGTTGAGGCCAGTTGAGCCGAGAGAGGAGATCGCATGAGGCACAGCGGCGTCTTCGAACCAAGGCCCCTGCTTAGCTCCTCTCACCACCTGCCGGCGAGCCGCTTCTGCATCAATCGGAGGAGTTACTCCCGTCGTCGGACGAGTGAATCGGCTCACTCCTGTCGGCTCATTGAAACCGCCAAAGCCCGCATGAAGCGCAGAGCAAAAGAAACGGGGGGAAGGCTCTCTCACGGCACGGCGTGAGCCGGAACCGGAGAGAACCTTCGAGCAGGCGGCGGCGGCGAAAAAACTTTAGGTTTAGTGTTGTGAGAGAAAAGTATCCGCGCGTGGATACTACGCGTCCAATTCCCTTGGTCGTTTCAATCCATGTGTCTTCTTCACATCGTACTTCTTCTCCTATACATTTTTCAATGCCATTATATATACTTAAATCCTTTAAACTCATCTCATTCTTAATAAACAGAAAAAAAGAGCCCTAAGAAATGACAAGCTTCGCGGTCGTCGCAAGACTCATCACAAGAGCTACAAGAGTTCGTGCTTCCGTCCCAACAAGACTCGTATGTAATCTTTTTTTTTTTTAATGTATCGGTGATCATATACTAATACGTGTAACTAATATTGATTATCCTTAATTTTTAAAATAAATAATCCAAGGGAAGTACAAAGAAAGAAGAGCAAATGGTTGGTTGGTTGCTTGGCACATGAAACCGCGTAAACCATCGCAAAGTTCTTTTGTCACATCACCGGTATTTGAATCTCTATGATTGTAAATCCATTGCTGCAATGTGTATACTTCATGCAATTTGTGTCCAGACATTATTAGGAACTTGTAGTTTTTGGAAGTTTTTTGTTTTGAAAATTTTTTTTTAGAGGTTTTTTTGTTTCTTTCGGTAGTTTTTTTTTTTGTGAAGTGGATTGTGTTATGATTTTCAAATGTTGTGCACTTGCTATTTATAGGCATAGTATAAGTTTTGCTAGGGATTTGCTACGGACATTTGCTAGGCAAAAAAATATCTAAGCTTTTTTTTGCTATAAATTTGCGAGGCACCGAGAGTTACTGACATGGTTTGGTACTTCCATTTAAAACGTGTGTAGCTATTTCAAATATTTCTCGCAATGACCTCACAAAAATTGTTGTGACGCTATTTATTGCAATTCCGTCGCAAAAATTGCGATGACTTTGCGAGTACGCGGTCCTTCTTCGCAAACCCCACGCTAAAATATCGCAAATTTGTGAGGGAAATCTTCTCTCGTAAATTTGCGATGGTTTTGCATGCGATAATGTACACGCGCCTTGCAAAACCATTGCATTTGCGTCGCAATATTTCGAGCCTTCCCTCGCACATTTCCGTCGCAAACGGCGTGTTTTCTTGTAGTGAGGCATCTTTACTAGAGACAAGATGTTAAAGTTTACTCATATAGAAGTGTGAAGTTGAGAAACAAGTCAAACTTTCGTTTCTTGACAAAATGACAAGAGGAAGGTTGAAATAGAGAAATCGATTTGAATCTATGTCCAACATTATTGACTAAAGGTTAAAAGCAAATCCATCCCAAGAAACTATCAGTGATCTGAAACTCAAAAGATAGGGAGATGGAGGCTGAGCAGAAGCGCCAGCAAGGATACCCTCTGAGAAAGAGCAACAACAATAAGGTCAGTGAGGATATGAATCATTAATGGTTTTGTGCTCAGGAAGAAGGTACAAAGGAAAATGGTGATGTGGAGTCTAGGTCTGAAATAACGAAGGCAAAATGGCTAGGTCCTAAGGACGGTTTGGTTAAACATTGGATACTCATTGGTGAATAGTTCACAAAATTTACGAGTGATCAATTATATGTTGTAGATGTTGGATCCGCACTCGAGAATAAACAAGAAATTATAGGGAAATAGAAGTAATGTAAGAATAAAATTGCTGGAAAATGTGTTGTATATTGTTAAATTTGCTAAGGAATGGATCCCCCCTTTACATAAATATGTATCTCTATTTACACACATATGTTGTATCGTGCTACTAGATTTTGTAGTCATATACACAACTATAAAATGTTGTTTATACACCACCTTGTACTTGTATACACTTCTTATATCATTATCATACATTACTTTTTACATTATTATTGGACACTAATGGTTGTACACCATCTTTCATATTACCGCGCGTATACCATCAAACTGAAATTAGACAAAAAAAAAAAAAAAAAAAAAAAAGGAAAAAAAAAAAAGTAGTGTTACATATCAGCAACATATATCAAAGTTGAACTCTTTAGATTCACGTAAAATTTTAAAAGATTAATATATTATAAAGGTACGTAGTTTTGTAATGAAAAAATTGTAACAAAACAAACTAATAAGATTTAAGTGGAAAGAACAAAGAGCAAAAGAATTGTCTCAAAGTCAATTAGGAACAAATAGGTGAACATCATGTATTAGAGGAAGAATAAGAAAAATGCCTTATTTTTAAATTTTTTTTTTGTCAACTGCATATATTGATTGGCTTAGAAAAGCCTTATTTTTAAATTATTTTGTGAAAATGCATACTTTTCTAAATACACTTTTCAAAAATATCTAGTTTCCAAATTATCTCATAGTTATATACTTATATATATAGGAACCAGTTTATATTGGTGATCGTAGTTATGTTTATGGTGCTTGCGGTTCTATACTTATATATATATATATAGGTGGCTTTCTTCATTGTTGTGGCGTTGGTTCAACATAGTGATGACATAATCCTGAATATACTAAGAATTTATTTGGGATTTTGGATTGTGTTTCCTGTTTTAATACTCCTAAATCCTAATCCAGCTAGTTCGATTTTTATGGTGGCTTATTAAGTGTATATGTTGTAGCATGTCGACGTCGAAAACTGTCTAGTCCACGGTTGCTACCATTGTCTCTGCCTTTTACCCCTTGATGAAGAGGAGGAACTTGTGGCTCGAGCCTAAATATGAAATTAAATTGCTGTATGTGATCAATTAGTTGAATTAAAATCTATGATGTTGATCATTATTACAAAGTTTAAGGTTATAATTTTTTTATGTTGATCATTATTGTAAAGTTTTAAGGTCAACAACGTCCTATGTTGAACGTTATTATAAGATTTTAAAGATTTATTGTATAGGGTTTGAATTGTTTGTAAGAGTCGTTTATTAGTTCTTCATGAACCTAATATAAGACTTACAAATGTGTCCCATATTTTATTAAATAGGATATTATACAAGAAATTATCTAAATAAATGTAAATCATTTATAACATCTATCTATTAGTGCAATGAAAGAAAATAAATATAAAATATGAAGATAGACTATACCGCATTTGCTAGATCAATGAAATATAAAACATTGATACATTAGGTTATATATAATATTTTTCAGGATTTAAATATATTTAATTGAGTTGTAAAGTTAGAAATTCTTAAAAGAATATATTAGACTATAAAATCAGATAAGTTATGTAAATGATAAGATATGTTAATGTAAGGAAATTAAATGATGATTAAAATAACAAAAAGAAGATAATCAAAATAAAATAAGATAAATGTTATAAACAAAGACATTTGAGGAATTGTTCGCTTTGTTATATCGATGTATTTCATAAAATACAAGATATATATGGTTATATATTATTAGAGTTTTTGAAAACTAAAATTCAAAAACATTCTAATAAACATTTATATAATACAATATTTTTCATAACTATCTGTCTGATGACCATTATAAAGCATAGTCGTAAACGTGCATGTAAAAAAGTCTAATTAAAAAATTTACTAAAATCCAATTCCGAACCATGGTCAAAGAAAAAAGAACGCATTTACTCCCGTCATGAGTAAATCACTTGAAATTTTCGAGACGAAAAAATCTAGTCTAGTGAATTAACGTCTAGAAAATAGTACTTGAAAACGACACAATAATAAGGTCTGTCAAATCTTCACTCGAATGAATCGCCATTTTTTGTAGTTCATGTGTTTTGCAGATGACTCATCTACATCATTGTCTTTGGTTATGATGATTTCATCAATATATGACAAAACTTTGAAAGAGTAAAAAACTTTTATCATTAATACTACAAATTTCCCTTTTGGATAACTATCATTAGTGTGTGTTTCGTTTGTATCGTTAAAAAATTTGCCAATATGCTAAAAACATGATAAAGAAAAAAAGTACAACTACGCACAATCATATTTTTTCCCTCGAACAATCATCTTCAAGATATGCATTATGTATATATATAATCTTTGTGGGAATTGTAATAAATAGAACATGATTACAATTCTTTCTTATTGTAATTGTAATGTATGAACCTAAAGTTCAATTATCTGAAATAACTAGAGCAAGATTTGGAAATTCTCTCTTATTCCTCATTAGTCAAGTATTAACCAAACGTATTTATATACGCACATACATAGATGGTTGGAGAAAAGATTAATGATATACCCTCCTACTTTATACAGGGGATAAACACACGTTAATCTTAGTTTTTATTAGAATAGAGAATATATATATT
Organism: Erysimum pusillum; assembly: GCA_900406355.1. NCBI lineage: Eukaryota > Viridiplantae > Streptophyta > Magnoliopsida > Brassicales > Brassicaceae > Erysimum > Erysimum pusillum. The sequence continues at coordinate 7,369 of OVBW01003078.1, forward strand.
TCCTAATATTTTCCTTCTAATTAATGCATGAAGATGAAGAAATCCAACTCAAGGAATAACTTGTCAAAATGTGAACGCCAAGGAACCACAAAGATTTAAAGTTAATAAAAAAAAAAGAAACAATACTCAATATATAATGTATTTTTTTTTTTAAATCCAAATGATTGTTGTAAATGATGAATAAATGTAATATATATGTTGTATAAAATAATATAGATGATTACTTTATTTAGTTTGGTTTGTAAATGAAGTTAACATGTTTTGTATAATATTTGTAATTTGTAATGAGACATTTAAAGATGGGTGAATGTTAAGTTTGGTATTTTACTAACCAAAGTGTCTTAGAGTTTTCCGAATTTTGTTTCCTATATAAATCAACACTTATTTCCTATGCAAACACAAAGATCTTAATAAATTTAGTTTGTTTTGTTTTTATCTTTCATAAAAAAAAACAAATTGCTAATTTTAAACAAAAAAGTTACGGTTGTTGTAATTGTGTTGGATTACAATAACTAATATGTCGTGTTTGAATGCAGAAACAAAGATTATTTATAAATCGAATAGATTGCTTCAACTCAATCAAGCTAGTAAAAGGGTGCAATGATGCCATTGGTGGTTTATTTCACTCTGGTTTCAGCAATCTGAAACGTGCTTGCTGCGAAGCACTCGAAGTGTCTTAGAGTTTGGTATTTTACCAACCAAAGTGCCTTTGAGTTTTCCGAATTTTTTTTCCTATATAAATCAACAATTATTTCCTATGCAAACACAAAGATCTTAATAAATTTAGTTTGTTTTGTTTTCATCTTTCATAAAAAAAACAAATTGCTAATTTTAAACAAAAAACTTACGGTTTGTTGTAATTGTGTGGATTACACTAATTAATATGTCGTTTTTGAATGCAGAAACAAATATTTTTTTTATAAATCGAGTAAATTGCTTCAACTCAATCAAATGTAATCATTATTTTCGTTTCTTTAAATAATGTAATGCCAAGAGTATTTTGGAGTCTCAGTGACAAACTGTTAGCCAATAAAAAATATGTGAAGGAGGGACATAACCTATTATATCTATTAGAGTCTAAAGATAGCATAGTTAATCTCCATTCTTTCATCAAAACTGTTGTAATTTCTATATTTACATAAATGGTCGTTTTAAAATGTTTATATATATTGTAAACACTTTATGATATCAATATATTTGATTTGTCAAAAAAAAAAAAAAAAACATCTGTGTATATGCCATAACTTTTTCAAATAATAAAACAAAATACAAAGGAAGTTATAAAAAAAAAAATACAAAATACAAAGGATATAATATATTATCATCAAAAATTATATCCTCGTCCCTCTCTAAAATATTGTATTTAGATGCAACTTTATTCCCTTATTAGAATTCGAATAAAATCATTAAAATTTTAAAATGAAAATAATTTTTAAGATTAAATATCTATGAAAATCGTTAAAAAAAAAAAAAAAATTACACTAAGTGAGTTATGTTTTGGGCCTTTCAAGCCCAATTATAAATCCAATCCAGATCGACTGGTTAAAACCAGAAACGACTGGAGTTAGGTAGGGAGTGAGAGAGATTTGTACTATACAATTCGGAGCTTGAACAAGATGAGTAGCTTCACGATTCCATCGTCTTCTTCGTTCTCTCTTTTCAATACCTATAATCAATCATCTCGTCTTTGCTTCAAACTCCGCAATTCTCGCTCCAATTTTGAGTTTCGCCGGTTAAAATTAGGTGGTGAGGCTCGAAGAAGAACTTGTTGTTTACAGTGCAATTGCTTCAGCAAAGACACTGGAGGTTCAGATTCAGGTGAGGAATCTCTTTGATATTGTCTCTTGAGGATGAAAAACAAAATTGTGATGGAGATTTTTTTGATTTTTTTTTTGGGTGTGAAGGTGAAAATGAGAATAAAACTGTGTTAGATGCTTTCTTCTTGGGGAAAGCATTAGCTGAGGTTATAAATGAGAGAATTGAGTCCACTGTTGGGGAAGTTTTGAGTAATATTGGAAGGTTACAAGCTGAGCAACAGAAGCAAGTTCAAGAGATTCAGGTTAATTTCAATTCTCTTCTTGTTTTGTGTCAATGAATCTTGTAATGAAGAAGCATTGTGATAAGTCGAAAAACCCGGTAAAACTCGAGTTCATCATTGAAGAGATTTGATTACTTAGAGAACAGTTTTATCACATTGTCTTTGTTTGCAGTTGTTTTTAAAAACTTAGGCTTTGAATGATTGTACAATCCGGACTATATATTGGACCAAATTCGGACTAGTTCGCTTTTTTTCACCATTCACATACTTGTCCTATGCACTTGAGACCAATAAAATATATGTTAGTATGCAGTAAACAGTAACTACATACGAAAATATCACTATCCGTCCGCTTTCTTTTGGTTTGCTTTAAAATTGAAGCTTACTCGAGAGTAAACGTTAGTCCGATTGGTCTAATCTAGAGTATACTACACAACCATTCAAAGCCTTTAGTTATTACTGAGCTGAGAAGGTTTGTGAGGCCTTTGTAGAACGATAATTGAAAACCTCGATAATTTTGTGAGGATAGATTGACATGTACATGGTAAAAGTCTTGATTGATTGATATTTTGTAACTCTGTAAATTCGATAATCATTCACAATGTGGAGTTAACAATTATTCCGCGTTTGATTACAGGAAGAGGTTCTTGAAAGAGCTAAGAAAGCTAAGGAAAGAGCAGCTCGGGAAACCATGGAGGAACAAGGACTAGTTGCTTCCAAACCAGCAGCCATTACCCGAAGACCGGGTGCTGGCGTTGTTACCGAGATAACTCCTACACCAACCGTTGAGAGCAACACTACAATGGGTAATATAGTGGAAAGCTCGAGTTCTAGTGATGAAGAGTGATAGTTTCATGGGGTGAGTTGAAGATTTGGTAATAGCAGAAGAGACTTGTAATAACGGTTGAGAACATATTCGTTGATACATGTACTCGAAAAACAATGTAAACAATGAATTGTTGAGAATAAATAAGTTCGATATGGATTTTGTGTAGAAATAGAAAGACCAATAAATCAAGGTTAAAGTTAAGCCAGCCACTTGAAAGAAAAACTTATTAGAGTCATTTTTATGTTTAACTAACTTCGTTTTACATTATTCATGTGACTTTTTTAGACCAATTTTTAAAGTTATCCTTTATATAAAGCTATTAAACTTTCCAAACTATCTTCTACTCTGTGGTTTTCACTCAAATGGCTTCACTGTTCGTCAAGCAAGGTGCAACGATGAAGACAGACATCAAAAAATTTCGGATTCCAGCTTCAAGCATGTCGAGTTTTGACATTCTCAGTGTCGTCTTCTGAATCTTTGCTTACAGATGGTTTCTACATCAACCATCTGTAAGC
>OVBW01003079.1:536-10750 GCA_900406355.1 Erysimum pusillum
CAATATTAAACCCAACATCCCTCACCTAGATGTAAAACCTTGTTCTGATTCAGAAGGTAGAGAACGAGAAGAAATTGTAGAAACCTGTCAAAACTTCACATGTTTAAAATCTCAAAATGCAGTTCATGTTGACATTAAGCTTTTGTATGAGCTTGAGGTTGAGATTTTTGCCCGTATTTCATGTTTTGAATATTGGAAATTAAAGTTTCTCAACAAGCAGTTTTCGCAGTTGGTACAAACTGGTGATATTTTCAAAGTAAGACGGGAACTTGGGCTTGTGAAACCATATGTATTCTTGTATTCGAACGGTGACACTTGTTGGACAATGTTTGATAAGGATTTCAAAAAATTTCGAAAACTTCCAGAAATTCCCTCTGATTATTGCTTTTTACATGCACAAAAGGAAACAATTAGTGCGGGTACGCAATTGATTGTCATCGGAAGAGAGTTAAAGGGCATTGTGGTGTGGCGATACGAGTTAGAGATGCATAAATGGATTAAAGGTCCTGGAATGATCACACCACGAGTCATGTATGGTTCAGCGAGTCGTGGTACTGAAGCTTTTTTTGCTGGAGGAATTATAATGAATGAAAAAGGGAAACTTGTGGTTGTGAACGTAGCTGAAAAGTATAATGCTGATAGCAAAAGGTGGACGGGAATTAATGGGATGCATAAACGAAGAAAATTTTGCTCTGGATGTTTCTTGCATGGTAAGTTTTATGTAATTGGTGGACGGGATGAAAATGATGAATACCTTACTTGTGGGGAATATTACGATGAGATGACAGATTCTTGGACGTTGATACCAGATATGCTCAAAGATATGATGTTTAGATCTCCGCAAACGAAACCCCTCATTTCGGTGGTCAATGACAACCTCTACTCATTGAAAACATCTTCGAACGAGGTCCGAGTTTACGACATAAGTGCAAACGCTTGGAAGAAACTTGGTTATGTGCCTGTGAGAACAAATGCTCCTTTTGGATGGAGAGTTGCATTTAAGTCGGTTGGAGATATGCTTTTGGTGATTGGAGGTTCATCTGCTCAAACTTATTATGAGACAATGTCGGTTTACACATGTCGTCCATCTCCAAATGCGGAAGAGCTGCTTTGGACACAATCTAAACATTGTTGTCATGGTGTTCAACTCAACCATTCCATTCGTAATTGTTGTGTGATGTTTGCTTAAAGTTGCTTTTCGGATAAACTTGATAGCATATTCTAATTTGTGTTTGCATTTTATATTTATAGTTTAAAAAAGTTGCGTTAGTATGTTGTTTGCATTTTAACTAATTTTTTTCTTTTTATGTCGGGTTTAGACGTAAACTTTTGTGTATTTGTTTGTTGTGTTTTATCAATATAGTGTTTGTATTGTGTGAAACCAAAAAAAATATATATAGTGTTCTTCATATTTTTCTAGTGAATTTACTAGGATTACAGTAGCAAGAATCTCATAACGCCCATCAAACCATCACTATTATCTAGCGTTCATCGGTCGAAAAGAGTAAATTGCCTTACGAATCAACATGTATCCACTAATTACCCTGGTATCAACTCCTACTGGTTGAAAGTCAAAATTTATTTCAAACATTTCAGCAAACAATTTTTCTTTGATACAAATATTGCATAAATTCTAGATTTTGAATGATCAAGTTAAAACTAGCACTAAAATTATCAAGAACAAAGCAATAGATGAATATAACACTAAACATCATTGCTATGTTCTGGCGTTGCTATGATGATCTTAGCTGAGCTGTCTGGTACAGTCTTTGCCGGTGTTACCACTAACCAATATCTAGAAACTTTGTTTTATGAAGCAATTTTTGAGCCACATCGTGGTTGTAATCACCTATATAAGGTCTTTCAAGCTTATCTAGGTAGACATGAGTATCAAAACTCTCCCTAAACAGATATTTTGCAAACACATAAACGTAGCTGTTCACATGGGATCAAAATGAAAAGAACAACAATAAGCATGGCATGTAGGAATCACTAGAAATATGAGCACCGTAAGAACTGAGCTAAGCGACTCTTTGTGGCTTGGTGATCTCGTTCATAATTCGACATCTCGGTTTCTTGGAAGCAAGCACTATGCGGCTGTGGTGGTACCTAGAAAAGAAGGAAGGTGATGAATAGACTAAATAAAACCATAGTAGAGAGATGGGTCAAGAGCAGAATATTCACCTTTCTGTTTAGTTTAAAATGTTCTAAAGCATCAGCATCAAGAGAATCACAACCATGTGCATAGAGAAACTGGAGGCTCAGTGGAAGTTCTTTCACTGATAGGAGTTTCTTGCAGTTATTGATGCAGAGAGTTACCAATGAACTAAGATCTCTGATGCTTGATGGCAGTATCTTAAAATCATGACTGCTGAGATCCAAAAATGTCAACTTGGTGAAATGACTAAGCTGCTCTGACAATAACTTCACATTCTTGCATTTGTCAAGGTAAAGCTCAAGCAAACAATATATGCCCGGATCTTGACTTGCATCAGAGAGTTTCACTAATGATCTGAGGTTCCTACAGTTGGAAAGATTTAGTGACTGCACCTGAATTAGCTCTGGTAATTCCTTGAGTTTGCAGCAGTTTTGAAGCCAGAGAGTTTTCAAGCGGGAAAGTCTATTCATAGCTTCTGGTAAGTTCTCAAAATCATTTCCGCTGAAGTCCACTTTTTCTAAGAATACGAAGTTACCAATCTCATCTGACAGTTTTTGGATGTTTAAGTTGACTAGTCTTAGCTCTTCCAGGCCAGGAATATCTGGAAAGCTGTGAAAGGTGACAGGTCGACGACAGTTCTCTTTGTAGTTGAATCTCCTGATATTGAGTGACTTAGAGTTGTTGAACTCCGAGATGAGCCGAGGAGCTTGCTGGATACTCATAGTCATTGCAGCAGGGCTCTGTTGCTCAGAACTAAAGGAGAAGTACTCAGCATATCCTTCACAACCTGGAGAAAAATGAAATCTTAAGTCTCCCGCAATCGATATATTCACAAGTTCCATTTCCAGTTTTCCTGTTGGGAACTCCAATGTAATATGTTGTGTCTTAGTCACTTCCCGTATAACAACACCCATTGGACTCTTAGGCCCGCCGTAGTATGATAGATTAAGCCTGCGTATGGTAGACCTTTTTCCAATGGACTTCGGAATTCCTTTCAGTCTCATGCATTGTTCTAGAATCAACTCATCAAGATTCTGGATACATGAAAGAACTGGAAGTTGTTTGAGATTCTTAGATCCCGTCACATCTAGTTTCTTCAAATTCCTGAAAACCTGAGGAAGTACAACAAAGAATAGTTTGAATTAGCACATTTCTATAACAAAAACCTTAACACAGTCAAAATCATAGGCAAGGTTTACCTGTGTTCCACTCCACAATGTTTCTAGATTGCTGTGACGCAGATTAAGTTCAACAAGAAAATATGCTTCTTGTATGGGAGGCAAGGTGCTTAATGGAAATGCATCCCAGTGGAGTAACCTTAGGTTATAAGGTATGTTATGGTAACAATCGTCTAGAATGACTTGCAGCCTCGATTCTCTGTCACCAACATGCTTGTAGACTTTGAAAAACTTAAGACCACGCATATGGTTAAAAACACTGGTCTTCATCGAAAATGCACAGGTCATCTCACATGTGTGTAGGGAGATGCATTCAGTTTCTTCCATTCCCTGCTGATAGAAACCATTTAAAATGAGTTGGCATAAACAATAACAGGCTAAGGTGCAGGATGACTAGGAAAATATATGAAAAGATAAGTAGATACTTACTGCTCCGTAAACCAGTGCATTATGAATTTTCTCAGGATCCTGGAGGAATTTGCGACAGTTAAGCATAATTTCCCTTCCCATTTGTTCAACCAACTTATGAAGGATTACACATCCATTGGTTGTTATATTAATAAGAGATTTCTCTGCTAAAACTCTCATCCATAGGTTTCTCTCAGGTCTGGTACCATCAAGTAGTGAAGCTACTCTCTGGAAAGTGTCTCCACTAAAGAGACAAGCAACTTGAAGAAAAACATTTTGATGTGGTATTGCTAAGCCCTCATAGCTAAGTTTTAAGATTTCCATTATATCCTCGTTAGGAGTACTTTCAAGTCCGCAAACTGCTTCTTCCCATTCCTCAGGAGAATTGGCCCTGCCACGGAGAAATAAGGCATAGGCTTGAATGGCAGAAGGCAGCCCGTGAGCAAGCTGAGCTGCTCGGATTGAGAGTTGTTCAATATCAACAGAAGGAGGAGGGACTCCTTCAAAAGCAATTTGTTTAAACATCTGCAGGGAATCCTTATCGTCCAAACACTTAACCTCATAAATGGTTCTTACACCACAACTATTTAGCAAGCCCCGATCTCGGGTGGTTATGATGATTCGGCTCCCACGACCAAACCATCTGGTCTCTTTCGCCAGAGCATGGATTTGGGCCACTTTATCCACACCATCAAGCACAAGAAGGACATTTTTTCCCTCAAGTCTCGCCTTTATTTCGACGCGTCCAGCTTCCACGCTCCACAATCTAATATTCTCACCAAGGATATTGTAGAGAAGTTCCTTTTGTAAATGCATTAGATCAAGGTCTCTATGAATACCCTTGATGTCATCTGTGAAACAACTAATTGTAAACTGAGATGAGAGCTTGGCATAGAGACACTTGGCGATGGTGGTTTTGCCAATGCCTCCCATTCCCCAGATTCCAATCATACGAGCCTCATCATTATTGGAATCCATGTCCAAGAGAGACTTAAGGCCTTCCATGTGAGTATCCACCCCAACAATATTTCTGAAGTCTATCTTATGCATCAATGTCTTGCGTCTTGAAATATCTTCCGCGATTTTCCCAACCATAGTTGCCTCATCAATGCTAAAATTTAAAACAAACACAAATATAACCAACTTTCTAATTGAGCTGATTATACTAAAATGTGAGGGAAAAAAAAGCTTACCAGAGTCTGGACTCCACGCCCGAAAGATTGGAGATCAGTTTAAGAGCTTCTCTCCACTTAGGAACCCTATCCGCCTCTTCTGGACGGTGGTACCTATTTAGACTGAAAGTTCCCAGTTGATGCCTCACGGAAGAAGGTTCTACTCCATAGAAAACGGGAAAGACATCAAGTCTTCCCTCCACGTGAAGCTCCATTATCAATTGAAGCTCCATCAAACACCATCTAGAAGAAGCGTAGTTCTCAGAGAGAACCACGACAACAAAATCTGAACCTTCAATGGCTCCGTGGAGTTCGTCAGAAATGTCATCGCCTATCTCAAACCTTTTGTCGTCTTTGAAGGTAACAATTCCTCTGCTAGCAAGTGCTACATACAAATGACTCACGATAGAATGGCGAGTGTCTTCTCCTCGGAAACTAAGGAAGACATCATACTTCGATTTTGTTACACGAGATGCAGATGAAGAAGCCATTGTCGAATAACTTGCCTTGGGGGTTGGGAGACTTTGTGACGACTGCTGGAATGTGAAAGAAAATTCTATCTCTCACATTCTTTGTTACAATTCGGACCACATTTTTCCTGCCCCACACACTGTCTCTATTCACTTTGTTTTCAGCATCAACAGTTTTTTTCCACAGACTTTTCCATTTTAGACGGCCAAGGAATCTACAAATCTAGAAAAGTCAATGGAGACTTGGGTCTCATTTAGAATTCACACAAAATGAAGAAAAGGGTCTGTAATCTCTACCTCTTGCTGCAAGTCGCAAGTGAAGCATTTTGACATTGTTGGAACCAAATCAATGGATGGAAGGGAGGTGGATGTCTTCCTGAGTTTCTGCTGTGAGACTAGACAAACAGATTTTGAATATCATTTACTTCAGAATGGCATTAAAACTTTTCTCTCCTACAAATGCTTGGAGAAGAGAGTCATACCAATGAATCAACGGACACTCAAGGCTTTGGAAGAGTCGAAAGTCGCGGTTGTGATGGCGTTTGATATGAAACCGTGTTCTGTTGGGTTCCTGGAAGAGCTGAGAGTAATACTCGAATTTCAAGAGAAAGGTTCACTCACGGTCATACCCATCTTGCTCACACCTTACCGTTTTGATGATGTGGAAGAAAAAATCTTCCAAGAATACCCGGAGAATGCACCAAGTTGGAGAACCGCACTTACAAAATTGGCCAACATTACCGTCGAGTATCCATTTTATCAAGATCTTGCAGTCATGGAACAATCAGATCGGCTCAAGCAAATTGCTGATGACATTTTTCTTCTGTTTCTCTCTTCCACATCAAACGATCCAAATGGCCTTGTTGCAATGGATCGTCACAAGAAAGTGGTTTATGACTTGTTGGCTTCAAAAGCTAACAAAGAGGTTCATACCATTGGCATTTGGGGTAGTGCAGGTGCTGGGAAGACAACACTTGCAAGGTACATTTATGCAGAGATCTCAGTAAATTTTCAGACACATGTTTTCCTAGAAAATGTCGAAAACATGAAAGACAAGATTCTAAAGTTTGAAGAGGAAGAAGATCCACCGGTAATAATAAATTCAGATTACGATGGACATGAAATTACCGAAGCAAGGCGTAAACACCGGAAAGTTCTCCTTATCGCTGATGATGTGAACAACATTGAACAAGGAAAGTGGATCATTGAATACGCTAACTGGTTTGCTCCAGGAAGCAGAGTCATTCTTATTAGCCAGAACAAGAATTTGCTTGTTGATGCCGGAGTGATGGATGTGTATGAAGTCAGATCTCTAAGATATGATGAAGCTCTTCAACTCTTCTCTCATTTTGCTTTCAAGCAGCCATATCCACCTTCTGATTTCGAACAGCTTGCTGTTCGTGCTGTCCATCTCGCAGGGTTTCTTCCTTTGGCCCTTAGACTGTTAGGGTCGTTTTTAAGTGGTAGAGGTCGAGAGGAGTGGGTATCTGCACTGCTCAAACTCAAGGCAAAGCAAGGTGGAAATATAATGGAAGTGTGGAAACTTATGGAACCATCAGGCAATAAAGGTCTAGAGGAGAGGGAAGCTGCTGCAGACATAATGGAAGGGAAGGAATCATCACAAGATAAAGGTCAAGAGGAGTGGGAAGCTTCTGCAGACATAATGGAAGGAAAAACATTATCACAAGATAAAGGTCAAGAGGAGTGGGAAGCTTCTGCAAACATAATGGAAGGAAAGGCATTATCACAAGATAAAGGTCAAGAGGAGAGGGAAGTTGCTGCAGAGCAGACATAATGGAAGGGATGGAATCATCACAAGACAAACAATAATAGCAGTGTGAAGAGTCACATGTACCATTTACCTCTCATGTTTCTTTGTTTTGCTTATAATGGAGACAGAATCTCAAGCTTGTAATTAGCAAAAATATATTATTGATTTGAGGTTTACATGATCCTTTCCGGCGACATCATTGTCAGGAGTTACGAAAATCATACAATAGCATTCATTCCTGATGAACAAAGGATAAAACTTTAGTACAGGAAGTGACAACACAAGTTTTATCAGAATAAATCGTTAACAACTGCAAAAATTATCAACTCTACTACCCGAAATAAGTCTTATTTAAACAGTAAAAAGAAATCTGAAATTTGTTGTTCATAACAATTTGTGTCAAAAGAGACAAATAAGTTTAGAGAGATCTTAATGCTTTTTGGTTTGGAAGTTCCTGCTAACTATGCAGTTGAAGCAATCTGGTATATACAATAAGGAGCATAGGCAGGCTCTATGGAAAGTGTAAGTGTGTGTGACATATAACCTGTGTTTCTCAAATAAACACATAAGCTTAGTTCTACTTATATAACACACACACTGACACACACAATATGAATCTTTATGCTTCAGCCAAACCATGTTTGCAATAAAAAATCACCCACTACACAATTTCTTCTGCGAATTAGCTTAGATGTTCACTTGAATTAACTCAAATTTATTTCACAAACTCATTATCTACAAGTAGAAGACTCAAATTCCTCCACACTTCATAGAACTTATTCAGAATTATAGAATCTTTGAACAAAGACCACCATATATTCACAATTCAACACAATTCCCAACATAAAGTTAGAAACTTTATTGTTAATTTCGTACCTTAATCACGACTTCACGACTGAAGTAAATTCCTTTATCAACCAACACACAAGTAGGAGTATTTCCTCATAATCTCCACAGATTTCTCCGTATGGTTACGCTGCAGCAATCAAAATGATTACGAACCCAAACGAATCCGAAGATACAAAAAATCTACGACGTGAAATTTTCGATTTGTAAAAGCTTTGCCCAAAACGTCTCTCTGACTGGTAAACACTAAACACAATGTATAAATCTCGTCCTTAAACCGGAAAGAACCCGCAATGAATTTCATCCAATCCGGTTGCACACAATTGGGATTTGGTTCGATTTCGGTTTTTTGGTTTAAAATTTAAATTAGCCCCTCTCTCTCTCTATCTCTGCATTTTGATTGTAAAGAAAAAATGGTTAGAATGGCTATTGGACTCATTCATTTATAGCAAAATAGGAGGAAGAATGTGTATTTTTGTGTGTGTGTTGATTATACGTAAGATTGAGCATGATTTCATTAGCTAGATCCTAGATATATAGACCAACAACAACAACACATCAAATTCTTAAACACAAGATGCATCTGTTTTTTTTTTTTTTTCCAAAACAAATGCATCTATTTTTGCAATTGTACTCAGTACTTTCTTTGTCATGATCATGATCAGAAACATTATAATTCTCTGCAACTAAGATTCAATTTTAATAGTGTTTCCTCTGTTTTTTTTTTTTAACAACTTCTGTCACACTCTTTCATAAATAGTAGATTTGGCAGACTTTTAGCAGATGTAAATATGATGGTTTAATACAACTTCCTTTTTTAACTTCTTCTCCTCTCTCTTCTTCCTCTTAATTTCTTCCTATTCTTTCTTCTTCTTCTCCTCATCCTCAATCCTCCTCTTCGCTTCCTCTTTCTCCTCCTTCAACGCTTCTATCAATCGCTTCAGACAAATCTCCTTAGCCTCAGCTTCTGATTTCCTCAACAGATTCTCTCCCACATCAGCAGGAGTCATCTTGATTTCTTCTACCTCAAGTAACCTCTTGATCTCATCAAACAACTCACTATCATCTTCTTCCTTAGCATCCAAATAATTATTTGCCAACACTTTAAACGCTTCAAAACCGCAATACGACATCTCTATATGCTTATCCATTCTTCCTTTTCGAATCAAAGCTGGGTCTAATTTATCTATGAAATTAGTAGTGAACACAATGATCCTCTCACCACCACAAGCTGACCATAACCCATCAATGAAATTCAATAACCCTGATAATGTCACTTTACTTTCTTTATTCTCTCCTTCACCTTTCTTCATCTGCTTCTCAATCGGGCTAGTCTCATCCCCATCTTCCTCCTCTTCCTTCTTCTGCTTTCTCTGACCAGTTAGATCAAGAGAACAATCGATATCTTCAATAACAATTATCGATTTCCCTGAAGTCTCAATCAACAACCTTCTCAGCTCTGTGTTATCCTTAACTGTTGTCAATTCAAGATCATAAACATCATATTCCAAGAAATTCGCCATCGCAGCGATCATTGTTGATTTTCCTGTTCCTGGTGGACCGAACAAGAGATACCCTCGTTTCCACGCTTTCCCGATTTTCTTGTAGTAATCTTTGCTATTACTAAACTTGATCAGATCGTTCTTGATCTCTTCCTTCTTCTTATTGTCCATAGCAAGAGTATCGAATGTAGCTGGATGCTCGAAAGTGACGTGGCTCCACTTCTTTTGCTTATAGTCAGACCAATTCTCGCTTGGATTGTTGGAATAGAGCTTTCTTTCTCTGTTCTTAACCTCAATTGTCTTGGCTTCACTCATAACATGATCAAGATACCTCTCTGTGATTACTTTCCTGTCACGNTCTTCGAAGCCGCAATACGACATCTCTATATGCTTATCCATTCTTCCTTTTCGAATCAAAGCTGGGTCTAATTTATCTATGAAATTAGTAGTGAACACAATGATCCTCTCACCACCACAAGCTGACCATAACCCATCAATGAAATTCAATAGCCCTGATAAAGTCACTTTACTTTCTTTATTCTCACCTTGATCTTTCTTCAACTGCTTCTCAATCTGGCTAATCTCATCCCCATCTTCCTCCTCTTCATTCTTCTGCTTTCTCTGACCAGTTAGGTCAAGAGAACAGTCGATATCTTCAATAACAATTATTGATTTCCCTGAAGTCTCAATCAACAACCTTCTCAGCTCT
>OVBW01003081.1:0-10749 GCA_900406355.1 Erysimum pusillum
AAGTTTGATCTTACTAAATCCTTGGCTTCTCTGTTTCTTTCCCATTTTCTATATTCTCCAAGGCTTTTTCTTCTCTCAACTCTGTCTCTTTTTCATCGTCTACTTCTACAAGGTTTTTTCTTCTTTCAACTCTTTCTCATTTCCTACTTTCTCCAAGGATTTCTTCTTCTTTCAACTTTTTGTTTCTCATTTTCTACTTTCTTTTTTTCTTTCAGAGTTAATGCTGACTGGGAGTAAAACCATAGAAAAAAATCAAACAAGGATCTTTAATTAATCTTCAATTCCAGATCCATCGGAAGTCAATCAATCAAATGGCGACTCGTCCAACTCCTCAAACATCAAAATCTTCAAATGAGTTATGGCTCAGGTTTTGTGAGGTTACAAAAGTGCATAAGGTTAAGCACTTCATATGGCAAGCATTGAGTGGTGATCTCACAAAGCGGATGAAATATGGTGGTAATGATAAAACATGTATAACTTGTCATGCAGCAGAAGAAACGGTCTGTCATCCAATTTTTAATTGCAGAATAGCCAGACAAACTTGGGCTTCATCACAGGTTCCCTTCCCAACACATGGTTTCTCCACTCATTCTCTTTTCTTAAACTTGCAGCATTTACTCCAAATTTTAGAAAATGATCAGTTTCCGGATCAACTGAAGCTTGTCATTCTGTGGATTCTTTGAAATCTATGGAAATGTAGAAAAGCTTTTGTCTCCCAAAATATTTGATGATGATTGATTCGCCGATTGTGTTTGTGCAGAGACTCAACTCCAACTTTTCTTCTTCAATGGTGGAATCGAATATATCTTGTACTACCTTCAATATACTCGCTCCAATTTATAAACGCGTTGATCAAAAGGATTGTTTCTCCTCTTCTAATTTCACTCTACCTGTTCGACCACATTGATTGATTGTGTTTGTTCGGTGTTACAGAATCAGAGCATTCGAGAGAGTGATTTTCGCACCCTTTGGATAGCTCGAAACCAGAGGATTTTAGATTTGTTACTAAGAGTCAGCTTAACAAAAATCGGTTGTCGACGAGTGTTTTTTTTTTTTTTGTGAATCGAATTTTCTCGAATTTAAACAAACAAAATTTGATTTGGTACTATTGTTGTATTGTGCTCTCGATCTTTTGTATAATCTAATTCTACCATTGACAACCTAAATATAGGATTTAAAAGTACATTTATTGACTAGGAGACATAGCGATATAGAGAAAGAGATAGAGAGAGAGTTTTCAGATCTAGATTTGAGAAAGAGAGAGAGAGTTCATCGTGATATATGGAAAACACATGTAATATATATATGAGTGAAGATGAAATGGTAATTTCATCTACCTTCCCTACAAGAAACTGTAGCTCATTGTCATTTCTTTAATTCTTTTTGAATCCATTCTCATTTACTATAGATTCTCATTAAACTAACCCCTTAATAAATTTATTGATAAATCAAGTTAGATATTTTGGTAAGTGATACAAAATCAACGGTCACGATCGTCTCCTAGTAAAATGATCTTAAAAAAAAAAAATCACCTTTGCTTCTCTGTTTCTTTCTCATTTTCTACTTTCTCCAAGGTTTCATCTTCTTTCAGAGTTGATGACATCAGCACAGGACGTTGATGAGATTAGCAAAACGAAAAAGAAAATTTGAATATAGTTAGGAGAATTCTCTGTTTTCTATTTTTTTTTAAAAATTCTGACATCAGCGCAAGAAGTAAAAAAAAAAAAAATGTTTGATCTTACTAAATTCTTGGCTTCTCTGTTTTTTTCCATTTTCTACATTCTCCAAGATTTTTTCTTCTCTTAACTCTGTCTTTTTTTCATCGTCTACTTCTAAAAGAACAAAAAAAAAACAAAAAGTTTGAAATTACTAAATCCTTAGTTTCTCTGTTTCTTTCCCATTTTCTACATTCTCCAATGTTTTTACTTCTCTCAACTCTGTCTTTTTTTCATCATCTACTTCTACAAGAACAAAAAAAAAAAAAAAGTTTGATTTTACTAAATCCTTGGCTTCTCTGTTTCTTTCCTATTTTCTACATTCTCCAAGGTTTTTTCTTCTCTCAACTCTATCTCTTTTTTACCGTCTACTTCTACAAGAACAAAAAAAAAAAAAAAGTTTGATCTTACTAAATCCTTGGCTTCTCTGTTTCTTTCCTATTTTCTACATTCTCTAAGGTTTTTTCGTCTCTCAGCTCTATCTCTTTTTCATCGTCTAGCTACTTCTACGATAACCAAAAAAAGAACAAAAAGTTTGATCTTACTAAATCCTTGGCTTCTCTGTTTTTTTCCATTTTCTAAATTTTCCAAGGTTTTTTCTTCTCTCAACTCTATCTCTTTTTCATCGTCTACTTCTACAAAAAAAAAAAAAAAAGTTTGATCTTTCTAAATCCTTGGCTTCTCTGTTTCTTTCCCATTTTCTACATTCTTCAAGGTTTTTTCTTCTCCCAACTCTGTCTTTTTTTCATCGTCTACTTCTACAAGAACAAAAAAAAAAAAGTTTGATCTTACTAAATCCTTGGCTTCTCTGTTTCTTTCCCATTTTCTACATTCTCCAATGTTTTTTCTTCTCTCAACTCTGTCTTTTTTTCATCGTCTACTTCTACAAGAACAAAAAAAAAAAGTTTGATCTTACTAAATCCTTGGCTTCTCTTTTTCTTTCCCATTTTCTACATTCTCCAAGGTTTTTCCTTCTCTCAACTCTGTCTCTTTTTCATCGTCTACTTCTCCAAGGTTTTTTCTTCTTTCAACTCTTTCTCATTTTCCTACTTTCTCCAAGGATTTTTTTCTTCTTTCAACTTTCTGTTTCTCATTTTCTACTTTCTTTTTTTCTTTCAGAGTTAATGCTGACTGGGAGTAAAACTATAGAAAAAAATCAAACAAGGATCTTTAATTAATCTTCAATTCCAGATCCATCGGAAGTCAATCAATCAAATGGCGACTCGTCCAACTCCTCAAACATCAAAATCTTCAAATGAGTTATGGCTCAGGTTTTGTGAGGTTACAAAAGTGCATAAGGTTAAGCACTTCATATGGCAAGCATTGAGTGGTGATCTCACAAAACGGATGAAATATGGTGGTAATGATAAAACATGTATAACTTGTCATGCAGCAGAAGAAACGGTCTGTCATCCAATTTTCAATTGCAGAATAGCCAGACAAACTTGGGCTTCATCACAGGTTCCCTTTCCAACAGATGGTTTCTCCACTCATTCTCTTTTCTTAAACTTGCAGCATTTACTCCAAGTTTTAGAAAATGATCAGTTTCCGGATCAACTGAAGCTTGTCATTCTGTGGATTCTTTGGAATCTATGGAAATGTAGAAAAGCTTTTGTCTCCCAAAATATTTGATGATGATTGATTCGCCGATTGTGTTTGTGCAGAGACTCAACTCCAACTTTTCTTCTTCAATGGTGGAATCGAATATATCTTGTACTACCTTCAATATACTCGCTCTGATTTATAAACGCGTTGATCAAAAGGTTTGTTTCTCCTCTTCTGATTTCACTCTACCTGTTCGACCACATTGATTGATTGTGTTTGGTCGGTGTTACAGAATCAGAGCATTCGAGAGAGTGATTTTCGCGCCCTTTGGCTAGCTCGAAACCAGAGGATTTTAGATTTGTTACTAAGAGTCATCTTAACAAAAATCGGTTGTCGACGAGATATATTCGAGTATATTGAATAGGTTGTCGACGAGTGTTTTTTTTTTTTTTTTGTGAATCGAATTTTCTCGAATTTAAACAAACAAAATTTGACTTGGTACTATTTGTGTATTGTGCTCTCGATCTTTTGTATAGATATTCAAAACTGTCATCATCAATACGTTTGGAGGGTTTTTTTGCACAAAACTCTTATGTTTAATGAATGCCACGTCATCAATACGGAGAAGGGTTATATTGCGGGTGACTTTCGACTTCATGGTATTGACTTGCACAAGTTTGACTTCGAGGGTTAAATTGCAAAAAGGATTCACTTGGAGGGTTTTTTTGCAAAGTGTAAGTGTTTCCTCATTTGACAACGTTTTCCTATTTGTTTAACAATAACTTTAACCACCATTTTTGTCTAATTATTGTAAAAATAATAACACAAAGAGAGCATTAATTACAAAAACGAAAATAAAATAACTACTACAACAAACTGCACCATGACGATCAAACCAAACCACAACACAAACCCTTATATGTCTCAGCTCTTTCTTTTAGAAGAATGTGTTTGGTTGGGCATGCAATCTCCGGCTACTCACAAAGCTACTAAACAAAAGCAAAGCTCGTGAAGGCTGCTCATACGGAACCATATGAACCGCTCCTCTCACCGTCCAAAACGTCAGTAGATTGTCATACTCAGTGGACCAGCCTCCAACCTAGTTACAACCCAACATCCAAAAATTTTCCATCAGTTCGAGAAATTTTTCTTATGGTTATATACTTATATATATATGCAAATTTCTCAAAATGAAAATAAGTAAAAACACTCTCGAATTGACTGACATGCCTGATTCTTCCTGATTAACTCTGGTTCCTTTCGGTTCACTTCTAATGGCTTTTATCAACTTTTCTTTTATCAAAAAATTTAATACTTGCATTAACTTTTTTATTTTATTTTGCTAAAAACTTTAAGATTTTTTTTTTTTTTTTTTTAAACATATTCTATATTCTCAACATTTGCAAGAAAAATTAGCTTGAGTACATAAACAAACTTTGATTTGGAACGATTTGTATATTATGACCTAGATTTTTTTGTATTGATATTCAGAGTTGTAGGTAAAGTAGTGATTGTTAAAAATATATTCTACAAAATTAAAAGAGTTTAAAAATCTAAATCGAAGAAATAAAGTTTGAAAACAAATATTAACCGGATGCAATATAGTGGTTACATGCTAAAATATCCGTCTTAAAAATTAAGAACACGAGATATTAAAAAAAGTGAATAAATTTTAATTTCTCATCATTTCTTTCCACATATCACATGAAACTAGTGATATTATTTTCTAGAAATTATTAATTTTTTATTAGATATTCTTAGTGACACAACAACATTGGGTTGGAGTACATTCACCATATAATAAAAAGCTTATTTGTCTACAAAACTCCATGCAGCCTTGGGTCCCTTCTTTTACACATGGTGCTCGGTAGAAGCATTTTTTCCAGTCTTGGTTGATTCCAATACCTATTTAATAATAATCATCAAACAAAATCTTTATAATCATGTAATGGATGAAAATATGTTCATAACTTAACAAAAATGTCGAGAGTATAATAAGGCTGTACCAAGGGTGCTGTCAGAGCAGTGAACAGAAGATGTGACGAAAAGAATAGTTAGAAGAAATACGATAAGCATTTTTTGGTGATAGCCATTTTTATAATATTCTTTTTGATCAAAGGGTTTGTATGTTTAAGAAATGTGATTATGTCATGTTACTCAATTTTTGATGGATTCTATTAACATATAGACAATCTAATGATACGTACTTTGCAGTTTAATCCTTATGCATCATTCAAGTGTTATTTGTCATCGTAGCCAAATGCTTCCGAGATTCCTAAATTTGAGAACATATGTGCATTCAAAAAGGTGGTGTTTTAGTCTGAGCTCTCTGCTAGCAAACACAAACTGCTCAAAGGTTCAAGATGCTCAACATTGCAACTATGGTCCATAAGTTGAGACCGAAGATGAATGTTGTTCAGGTGGGAATGTTGAAGAGGAATGGTGTCTAGCAGTCTAGGACAAGGACATTGGTTCACAAGTAGACCGTTTATAGACCCAAGTACTTATTTTGTTCTATGTCAATGGTTATGAGGGGAGATTATGACACATTCACATATCATTAAACTATTTTCATAATCAAGAAATGAGTTACGTTATTAATAATCGTATGAAAATACGTCTCATAACTTGGTAGTAATAACAACACAAGCAGCACAAAACCAGAGAAATTCATTGTAGCAAATAAGATCAGCCATAGATTGTTTAATGTTACTTAGACCATATAAAAAAAGAAGAAGCATTTGATACTAATAAGAAACAATATCCAAAATAAGAGATAAACCAGAGAAAGTTCAAAAAGGGTTCCAACAAAAAACCAAAAAAAGGACAAATGCATCTCTTAAATAGATAATGTCTAATCTACTTTAGCCATCATATGGCTCACCTCATTCAAAAGTTCAGTCTTCAGAAACACACAGTTGAGCTGATTTGCTTTCAAAGACATAAACTTTTCTTCTAATCTCTTCTTTGTCTCTACCGGCACCAAACTCCATATTTTCTTCAAGGTTTTTTGGTCCACCATCAAGCCCCAATCTGTTATCACACGAAAGAGAAAGGACTTCTCAAACCAACCTTCTTGCAGTATCACAGTACCATCAATCTTCAAAGAGTCATCATCCTCCAACTTAATCTTCTTATCAGTTTCTCAAACCGTCTTCGCCAATTCCAAACATCTCACATCATGAGGTTTGGTAAAAGACCGTTCAACACCATTCTTCCTTTTCCCCACATACTTCCTCCTCAAAGACCAAATTTTGCTACTGAATTGTTTTCCACTCTTTACCTCAAAGCTGATTGAATTCTTAACCATTTGAAGAAACCCACTCATGTTTTCGTTAGGACTCTTCCCTGTATCATTCTTGAAATCTACCATACCTTGGAGCAATACGATCTCATCGTCCTCACTCCATACCCTCTCAATGATTCCCTTCTTGGCTCGTTTCACGTCAGTTGAAGCAGCTTCTTCACTTTGCCTCTTCTTATTCCGGAAAGCTGAAGTTGAAACAGTAGCAGGAGGCAGCGTTTTGGTAGAAGCTGGCTCAGTTTCATAGGACTCTGATTCACTCTCAGCATCTGATTCAGTTTCTGAATTCTTCTTGTTACAATCCTTTGTTGGTTCGCCTTCCTCATCGTTAGAAGATTCCGGTAGTCGATTTTTCAACGGTTCAGATTGTTTATTCTTCTTTGCCGTTTTCTTAGCCGTTGATGTGACTTTTAACGGCTTCTTGGCCGTTGATGCGACTTCCACCGGTTGAAGTTGTTTCTTCTTCGCCATCGGAACTGAGAGAGAATTGAGAGAGACGAAGTTTTTTTTTTTTTTGTCAAAGAGAGAGTCGAAGTTGTGATCGAGAGTGTTTACGATGTTTATGGACAATTAATTAAAGTTGAAAAAGTTGATAAGAGTAATTTGTGATTGGGTTAATTGATAGGTGGGATAATAATTTCGATTTAAGGCAAGTTAGTCTTTTCCAAAACTTTAAAATATCTTTTTCCCACCAAAAAAACTTTAAAATATCTTTTCAAATCTCTATAATTTTTATTGATTTGATATGAAAACAATACACTTTCTAAGTGTACAGTGATCAGTCTTTTATAATTCTCATATTCCATTTGAGAGATTTGAGATTTCCCATTAACCCAAAAAAAAATCTCATATAATATTCTTTGGTTTTCATTTGATGAATTTCATAACTTTTTTTTTTTGTTTGAACACCTAATTTCATAACTATGTAATCAAAATCTTTAAGTAACTTAAGATCTTTTTGGATAATCTTTGATGATTACCAAAGTTAACTTCTCTGCAGATTTCTAGCCATATCTCTAGATGTATAGTTGCCGCACACTTGAACTGNTGTATAGTTGCCACACACTTGAACTGTGTTTAACATGGAAATCTCTTTGAGCAGTTTGTACGTGTTTGCAGCTGAGAACTCCGACTATAACAGGACCTCTTTGAATGCACATAGGCCTCTGATTTATGAATCTCGAATGCATTTAGCTTTACGATGACAGATAACAACACTTAAATGATGCAAAAAGATTAAACTGCAAAGAGTATCATTAGATTGTCTATATGTTAATGGAATCCATCAAAAATTGAGTGATGTTTCAAAAATAACATTTCTGAAACATAAAACCCTTTGATACATTTAAACAAATGGAATCATAAAACGGAACGGACCATACAAGCTGCATTTGTAATAACTTAAATTTGCAGATGAGCTTGAGGGAGGGATGTTACAAGTTCCACTGTACCAGTAGAGTCATAAGATGATAAGATTGGTTTTCTTCTCCTTTTTTTTNTTTTTTTTATGTAACTTCATAACATTAACAATAAGCACATGTAGTAGATAATGCCAGTGTCGATAACACGTCCTTCTCCAGCAGTTTCATTAGCCACCTTCTTTAACCCATGCACCTTTTTGTAGACCCATGAACTGAGGGGCATAAGTTGTGGCCGTCCTAACAGAAAAATCCAACACTATGTTTACTACTTCCCTTCTCCTTGAAAGCTTCTCAGCCTTTTAAGAAGAAAATAAAAGAAAAAGTTAAGGAAGTTTTACTCACAACGTACAAACAATATTATAAGCTCACAGAGATATGGTAAAAAACATAGTGGTACATATACGACTGGTCCTCTTGGACCGTAATTCTCAGTCACAAAAGCCCAATATAAAAGATCTGAGCCAAGCCCAAGTTTTTTCTAAACGATCGACAAGCATACTTATAAACTTAGCCATCCCTTGGCATGAGAATGTCGATAAGACTCTTGAGTTCTTGACCCTTTAATCGTCCAATGTCTCGAGAATAAATATCATATCATGGAATTGTTAGGGGGTGGGAGCCAATTTGACGAAGGAACATCTCAAAAATCATCATTGATGCTTCAAACCGTATTTTTTACTTCTCTCGGAGACTAACGGCCGGGCGTCATTACCTGTAAAACATGCAAATATATTTTGGTTATGATCATGACTTTACCATTGAACTGCAAGGTAGGAGCGGTGGGATAGCCCTCTTCTATATATGATTGATCATCTGGTTTAGGTCTCATCTTGGCATAGTTACATGATTGATGTTAGCTTTCCTCCCATTTGGGATTGAATGAAATCAACTATCTTTTGAACATAAAAACAAAAAAAAATTAAAGAATAACAAGTATGTATAAGGATTGTAATTGTACTTGCAAAAAATATGGTCATTAACTCTTTTGTACTTCACTTATAATAATATAGAGATTTTTCTATATTATGAATTATGTATTTCTTAAGTTGTGAAACCAAAAAAATAAAATAAGAAGGCATTATCCCATTGCGTTTCCAAAACAGAAATCTTACGTTTTTGACAAGTTTCCAAATTAAGATTTTCAGAAATTGTATTTTTGCAACATTCCTCTGTGTTTCCAAAAGATTCTGCTCAGATCTCGGACAAAGTTTCAATGTAAACTTTTTTTTTTTTTTAATTTCACTTAAAATAATATGGTCATTAACTCTTTTGAATTTCACTTAAAATAATATAGAGATTTTCCTTTATTTATGAATTATTTATTTCTTAAGTTGTGAAATAAGAAGGCAATATCCCATTACGTTTTTGACATGTTTCCAAATTAAGATTTTAGAAATTGTATTTTTGTAACATTCCTCTGTGTTTCCAAAAGATTCTGATTAGATCTCGGACAAAGTTCCAAGGTAACTTACAACCATTAGAATCTAAAAAAATTATTTCCAAAATTTCAATAAATATTTGGAAAACGATTTCATATTCAACTATGTATAAAATAAAATTTAATCTCTCGAAAGGAGGTAACAGATTAATACATTTACGACAAATATAAGAAAAATGAATTGAAAGATTTTTTTCTTTTTATATATGACCAAAAATATTACTTAGTTCTACACATGTTTATGAAGTTAAAAGTTAATAAGTATTGGGAGATATTATCATATCCCTCTCTTTACATATTTGTTAGTAAAATCTTGTGTAATAATTACTTTCGGATTGCATAGGAAGTCAATATCCCTAATTGGCTAATCGTGTGCGTATATATATATCGGCCACGGGTCTAAGAAATAAACAGAAAAGAATCTTTTACAAAGTTATCAGAAAAATAAAAAAGAAATGGCTATCACCAAAAAAATGCTTATCGTATTTCTTCTCACTATTCTTTTTGTCACATCTTCAGTTCACTGCTCTGAAAACTGCTTTGACCGAGCACCGTGTGTACAAGCAGGGACCAAAGGCTGCATGGAGTTTTGTAGAAAAAAAAGTCTTACATTATATGGTGAATGTACTCCAACCAAATGTTGTTGTCTCACTGAGTTAACATAATCTAATGAAATATTTATATTTTCTATAATATAATATCACTAGTTTCTTGTGTGAAAAAGAATTATGAGAAATAAAAATTCATTTGCTGAATATCTCGTGTTTTTTAGATTTTAGACGGATATTTTACAATGACATGGAACATTGATTGGTTGAAAGAGTTTTTTGACCCGGCGGCGGATGTCCAATTAATTTCTGTTATTTTTCCCGGTAATTGTAATAAACCTGATTCCTTTGGTTGACACGTTACGAAAACTAGAACATATTCGGTAAAATCAGTATATCACACGGTACGTCTTCAGAACTCAGTCCCGACTCCCTTACCAGTTTACGGTCCTGATTGTATACCATTACAGTCTCACGTATGGAAGGTCATATGTCCACCAAAAATACAACATTTCATGTGGCTGGCCCTTACTGGTTGTATCTCGGTTTCTACTAATCTAAGCAGGAGGAGTATTAATTGTGACCTAACCTGCGCCAGATGTGGACATTTTGAAGAGACGGTTAACCACGTACTTTTTGACTGTCCGCCAGCTAGGCAGGTTTGGGCATTATCCCAGCTAGGCTAAAATATCCGTCTTAAAAATTAAGAACACGAGATATCTATTAAAAAAAAAAAGGGAATAAATTTTAATTTCTCATAATTTCTTTCCACACAAAA
>OVBW01003087.1:0-10735 GCA_900406355.1 Erysimum pusillum
TTGCATTCAAGATGGCCAAATGGTCTAGAAAAAGCAAATCCCCCATAAAAAAAAGATATGAAACAAGAGAGTGGGGAAGGCAAATATTTCTGTTTTCTCTTTTCTTTTGTGCTATCTCTTTTCACATGTCTCTGGTCTTAATACCTACTGGTATCGTCTTAGGAATTTGTTTAACTTTGTATTTCTTCAGATCATTAATAGACGAACCTTCCAGTGTTTAAAAAAGAGAGTGAAGGCAAATAAGAGAGAGTGAAACAAAAACAAGAATTTAACAAAATGAAACCAAAGTTTACAAAATATGAACTAGAAGAGAATGTGTTTAACACTATAAGCTGTCCCATCTGCTTTAGGTGTGAACCTTTTCTTCCACCTGCTGGAGATAATAGTCCTCTTTGCATTTCCTCCTTATATCATCCAACATATCAAGCAATGGTTTCCTCCTTGACTCCCTAATATTTCTATTGAAAGACTCAGAGAGATTGTTCAGACTCAAGGACAATCTATATCTGTGCATCTTGCACCAAGCCTATCAGAGGAAGACTTGTACTACATTTTAATATCATATTGTGACTTGAAAGAATACCTGAGAAGTGAAATTATGTGCACTAGAAAAAGTTTTCCCTAAAGCTAGAAGCTCATCAGGGCCAATTCCATAACTGAATGAATGGCCTGCACTCTTCATCCTCAGATAATGGATCCGGAATATCAGTCTAGAAGCTTGAAGCTCATCAGTGTCAAGGATAGGATTCGAGGATTGTTGTTGGGGAATGTGTGTCAAAAATTCAAAATGGATTCTCAAGATGTTTTGTATTGTTGCTCGAAACATTGTTTTGTCAGTTTGTATATCGAAATCTGACTATGACATGAGTTTGATGAATGCTCAAATGCTTTAAAAAAAAGATTCCAACTTTTATTCATGAAATCAGTTACAAAGTGATAGACACAGAGTAGTTCAAGAAGAGCTGAAACATTTTTGAGCTGAACAAAAGATAAGTCGCTACTACTGCTTCTTCATCTGAAGGATGAATATTTTTAAATGTCATTAAGAAACAGAAGCTCAGAAGAAGTCGTCACAGTCTTCTTTGAGTGTGAATTCAGTTGAATCGAACTGCCAAGCCAGGGGAGTGGAAGGTATCATAGAGCCATGGCGGATTGGGGAGCGCCATGGAGTCGAGCTCTTCAGCCAATCAGTCAACTTGGGGGATGCAATCTCTTCTGGTTCGTCGTAAGTCAGATTGTTCTTAGCATCCATCTGAAAAACCAAAAACACACACAATAAAGTGTCATTT
The DNA here is from genome assembly GCA_900406355.1 of Erysimum pusillum. Lineage (NCBI taxonomy): Eukaryota > Viridiplantae > Streptophyta > Magnoliopsida > Brassicales > Brassicaceae > Erysimum > Erysimum pusillum. The sequence goes on from OVBW01003087.1 coordinate 1,290, forward strand.
AATTCAGACTGATCCTTAACTTTGACTTTTCTCCCATGAGTAATACCAAATCCCCATCATTTGTTTTTATAAAGCAAAGTACCTTTTCTATGTCGAAATTGAGATGCTTCTCCTTGATGCTGGGATCTGCAAAAATAAAAGAACATGCTTAATTAGCTACAAGTGTAATCCCAAAGATTGGTTAACATCAGAGCTCAAAAGATATGTTTACTAAAAATACCGTTGTGAAGTAGAATGAGATCAGCAGCACGGTGATCATTCCAGAGATTTTGCTGCTCTTGGATGCATTTGCTGTGATCATGTAAGAACCATTCCCCAGCAATGTCAATCTCATCTTTCACAGCAGCAGAAGCAACTTGCTTATTCTTCGAGGAAGCTTTCGCTTGAATCCCAGACTTGTTTGTGATATCATTCAGTGCCTTACGAGCACCTCCAGTTTTCTTCTGACCAAGTACACTTCCTTTTGATTTCACAGACTCTGAAATACCCCAAAAAAAAAAAGAAATGTTAATCTTGTCTCAAAGCATCAATCAATCAACATTTTAAACTCATAATTTGAAGAGATAGAGATAGATCGATTAATTACTTTTGCGATGAATTGGAGCGTTCTCGTCCGGGAAGATCATCTGTTGAAGAGCGTTCATGTTCGCCATAGAATTCAACTGTCTACACGAACAAAATTGTAAATCATCAAAGGATCAAATACAAAAACACGAAAATCGAATTAAGAAGATGGAAGCAAATTAGCAGATTTGTTCAAGAATTTTCAAAATCAAGCAGTTAGAAACCCTAAAATTGGTGGAATTGATTCCAGGAACCCAATTCAAAATTCAAAAAAAAAAAAAAAAGAAAACATATTTTTATTTCCCCAGCAAATTAAACACTATGATCCCCAGAAACCCAGAAAACGTCACAAATCAAAATAGCGAACATACGGAAAGAATAAACAAACAATCGCTAGATGAACAGTCTGATCTGAACCTAAATCACAAGGAAGAAAGATCATAATAATACCTTTGTAAAAATGGAGTAGTTTCTTGGCGAGATTCTTTGTGGGAGAGAAGAGTCTAAGAAGAAGAAGGAGGAGAAGAGCGCTTTTCTTGAGATTGTTTAACGGTAACTTTTCAATGTTGTTATTTCCTTTTCTTTCTAGAGTCTGACGATTAAAGAAGAAACTCGGAAACAGAGGCGAAAAAGTAAATTTATACAAGGACAAAAAAGAAACTACTAGCCGTTAAGAGCCGTTGCAGAATATTTGAACATAGGCCCATTAGAAGATGGCCCAGACCCATCAAATGAAAAAGTCTACTTTTAAGGAACAATATTGATTGCGTCAAACTAGCTTAGAGAATTTCTTTTGACGGCATCAAACTACTAGATAAAGAAGCAAAACATGTCACTTAGTTTGTCCAAAAAGAAAAAAAGAAGAAGCAAAACATGTCACAATCCTATAAATTATTGTCGAAGCTATCTTCTTATTTGCTAGATTTATCATGTATGTTTAATTATATCATTATCCTTGATTAAATCTCCTTAATTTTAGAAGGTTTAATTAAGGTCAAATCTACATAATTAGTCTAACCAAAGATATTCAACACTTATCTTTCCCAATCTTTATATAAAACCATTATCCTCGCATAAAGAACAAACAAAAAAAAAGAGACAATTCACAGAAAAACCTTTTTCAAAATTTGAAAAGAAAAATGGGATTTGTACACAGATTGTGGGATGAAACTTTGGCCGGTCCGGCACCGGAAAATGGTTTCGGGAAGTTAAAAAACCACATTTCAGGTGAAAATGGCAACCGGAAGTTGACGGTGGATCCATCTCGTGTCCCGGATTTTCCTAATAGGTCAAGCAACCCAGGTTCTCCTTCGACCCGTAAGTAACTTTTTATAAAATAACTTTTTCGGATCCATTTTTTTTTGTCTTCTATGCTTGTATTGCTCATAACGTTAAGTGTTAACATAAGACATCACTCTCGTTACATCTTTTTACTATCCTATAAAAGACTTAAGAGTGATATTGAATATTTTACTTACATGTTATGCACTGTTTAGGAAGGTAAAGTATAGTGCTTCCAGCATTTGTTTATAATATTTCATTTCATGTTTTCAGCAGTGATATTGATCGCTATGATCTAGGTGGCATAGGCATTTGAAGGCCCGTTATTGTAGTTTTGAGGAATATATGTGAATTTTCTCGAGCTTCGTTTTCATTTTTTCTACAATCATTAATGGACTTTACCTGCTTGAGATGTAAGTGCTTCAAGTTATTTTTGCTTAGACGTGCAAGCTCATAACATTATTATATTTTAATTGTTTAGATTCTTTGAAAATTTATCAACCATATAGATGTGCGCTATGTTTTACAAATATTTTTCGTGAACAAAGAACAAATAAAATTTAAAATTTCAATAGAAGCCAAGGTCGAGAGGCAATCATCCATCTGAAGCAAACTCACCTAGATCCTAACGATCTTTACAAATTAATTATTTATGAATTTGAGCCTTTAGTTTGTCCACGAGAAGAATTTAGAAAGACTGAGAAGATTTTACCTTTGTATAACGTTAGATATCCTCCCAGCCACCGAATTTGATGTTACAGTTCCTCTTCGTCGGACGTTAAGCTTCCATCTCTTTCCAGTCATGATTTGTAATTAGAAATTTCAAAAAAAAGAAAGAATTAGTTCCATATATGTTTTACTGCTAACGACATCCATATATTGCTCTCGTTGACTTTTTTCTGAGCCCAATTTTGCACAGTCAACCAAAGTTTGAAATTAAATATGTGAACGTAAAAATTGGGGAATAAAACTGCGAGATTAAGAAAAATGAGGAACTAATTGGTCATTTTCCCTTGTAGAGAATTTTTTTTTTTTTTCTTTTACTTTTTTTTTTTACCCTTTTACAAATGTAATTCAAATTTTTGCTTTAAAAATTGATTTAAGTTTATGATTCTTTTACAAAAAAAAAGGTTAAATTATTTTACTGCATATATCATGATTTGAACTTTTAAAAACAGATATAAATTTACCACGAAACTAAAAAATTGTTAAAAGTACAATATTAACATAACACAAAACACATAAAATGTTGTCAAAAAAAACAAAACACATAACATGTTGTGGAAAAAAAAAAAATCAAAAAAAAAAAAACACATAGAATGAAATGGAATATAACCAAGTTAGACATGATACTTTTAAACCCGCATACTCAAGAAAATATAAACTCAGAATGTAGGTACCTGATGCGGTATCCATTTTACATTGTTGATTGCATCCATAGTTGCCGTGCGAAACCCTTCAACTGATGCAAACCACTGCTCAGTCGCTCTAAATATCGTAGGTTTCTTAGTTCGCCATTCATACAGGTATTTATGAGCTGCATGAAGTAGAAGGAAATTTAATCATGAGATGATTGCTCAAATGGTTCCTCAGAAAGCATCTGAAGCAAACTCACCATGAGATTCTTCCATGACCAGAGAGCCCTCTAAACTGTCCAGCTTCTTCAGTCAACTTTCCTTCATCATCCACCGGGGAGACAAGAGGCAGCCCATACTTCAGAGTTCAGGCCGGTTGCATAATCCTCCTGATCATGACCAGGGGCAGTTTTCGAGATCTGAACCAAGGAATGCTTTACTTATGATAAGCTTCACACCCCATTTCGCTTCTAATGCTGGCACAAGATTGGTCGCTACAATCACGAAAAGCTTTTGTTGAACCTTCTCAAGCATTTTCTTTTTATTGCCTATCACAGCAGATTCATCTTCTGAGAATGACTTCCACAACAGAGTACTGAAGCTTTGCATTCACCGCGACAGCTGAAAGTTAGACAAGAAGGAAAGGACGTAGAGTCATTCAATGTTCTTATCCTTGCATCTAAGTGGAGAAGAGATGAGAGAAAGAACGGAAACAGTAAAGTAGGATGCAATTTGACAACTGGGAGTAACATATACTAATATGACACTTACCAGCATTGGCTGGCTTAGTCCAAGGTGTAGTTGTCCATACTGCCAAGTATATATTAGGGATAAACTTTTCTAAAAGGCTTGTTTTCGCTCCCCCAGCCAATTTTAAAATAGCATATATGCTTTTTGAAATATGACCCTCCGGATGCTTCATATAAAGTGTAGAATCATCAAAACATTCTTTCATGAAAGTGACATGCATTGAGAGCAGGAATATCCAACTACATTACTCAGGGTCTAATGGACAAAGATCACATTTTGGTAAAATGTCAACAGGAGTAAGAATAATAATAGGGAGACTGGTATGATTTTAGCAGACTTAAGTTTTGCTCTGAGCTGGCCATAATATTATTATTAATCTTAGATTATTTGAGATTACAACGGGATTCAAATTTACCTCTAGTTCAGCTTCTGCAAGAGCAGTCCGAGATGAAGGGCTCCAGTGAACTACTGAACTGGTTTCCTACCTCTATAGATGTACCCTTGCAAGGCCATCTGGCCAAATACTTCAATCTACAATATACGATAAAAAAGTATATTGACTTTATGAGGCTTTGAAGAATTCTAATAATAATCATCTCCTACATGGTTATTTGATCCAGTACACAATGTGGAGGTTAGACCATTACCTGGGCTGCTTCATATTCCGGATCAAGAGTTTGATACAACTATATAGTATAATTTTGATATGTTTATAAAAATATGAATGAATATAAGTAGAAACTGAAAGTGATGTTTACTTGATTTCTCACTACAAATATGAATGAATATTAGTAAACAAAAATTAACACCGTAAATAGTGTCGCTTTATCCAGTTAACGAAAACTTGTAATCTGGGTGTGCGGCAAAATGTTTGAGTATAAAAACACAGGTCAAAAAAATACTTCATGTATATTTTTATGAAATTTTCCCTTATTTTTTTCATGTATGAGCTAAACGTAATGAGTAAGTATAAATCTCTTACATGTAGATGATTGGATACAACTTCACATTATGGCCCTGAGTGGCGACATAACAAAAGGCGGTTTTTGACTATAATTTATAAAAACGCACTAAGGTTACCATTCATGTTAATTGCAACAGATTTGTGGTTTTTGAAAAAAAAAAAAAAAACAAGATTTGCGGAATTCTCAGTTAGACGAAGCAGTGGTGGACCGCGTTTGAAGAGAAGGACAGCATTTTACCAGAGTTTTTGAAAAACGCATACGCACACAAGATAATTTTTTTTCTTTTTTAAAAATATTTTAAATAACTATTATATATACCTTTACACTTTCTACCAAAACAAATATATATACTTTTACACTACCAACTCCTTCTATACCTCACCGACATCTTCTACACATATCAAACAAATTTCCTTTATAGTTTTTTCTAAAAAAAAATTTCTCACCTATCCAACTTTCTAAAGTAATATTTAAATTTAATGTTCTTATTAAATTTAATGTGAATAATATACATGATCTAATATATTTAATATTGTAATATTAATTTAAATTGATTTTTATATTAACATATTGATTTATAATATATGGTTTAAATTGCAAAACAAAAAGAATTAAATTTATATTTTGATCAATTTGTGTATTAATGGTTTATAAATATATGTTATTGTTTATTTATTAACACAAAATAAATATATATATATATAAAACCGCACTTGTCCCGCAAATAGCTTTTTTCACCAATCAAATATTAATTCGTACCGCTTATTTTATACAAACCGCACTTGTCCCGCAAGTATATTTCTCCCGCACGTCCCGCAGTTGAACCGTACCGCACTATAATACCGCACTTGTCCCGTACTGCAAAACGCAGTTACCAATCGGAGCCTATGTATTTATCATTCCGCAAGTAAAATCTTCTCTCTCTTTCTTTCTATGCAAACAAATTTACGATAAGATATTTTTTTTTGTCAACATATACCATAAGATATTATTACTTTATTATTGTTATAATTATAGTCCTTTTGGAAATGAGTCTAGGTGGGAGCATTATCTTGTACTCAGATTGATATATGAGATCATGAAGGTACTTTTCGTTTACGATAAACTCACGTTATTCTACATGTATTGATCGCGATAAAAATATGTTGGTCATGTTATCCTGATAAGAAAAAGTTTACAGGGCCGGCCCTGAGATTTTGGAGGCCCAAGGCAAATTTAAGGGATTTAAAAGTAAATTTTAAAATTAAGGGTTCTCTTTAGAAAAATACATAAATTTGGGGGCCTATTTTACAAAATTAGGGGCCTATTTTATACAAAAAAAATTGGGGGCCCTAGGCGAATGTTTCATTTGGCTATGCCCAGAGCCGGCCCTTAGTTTACCTATTGGTTGATCTTTTCCTAATCAAAAAGTCTGCAATTAGTGGAGCTTGTGGATGTCACCAAAGTGTAAGTTTAATAGGTACTTTCATAGTTCTTTTGTTATCTTAGGACATATTCCTAGAACCTGATGAGGACATATGACCATAAGAAAAGTTCAACCAATACACCTTGTGAAAGACACTCCGGACTAATTAAGCTTTTAGTTTACATAACTTGTCACCTACTAATGGGAAAACCAAAGTAGTGAATAGAACACTATCCTTTAAATTCATGGAAGTTTGGTGCAAATGTTAGCTTAACTTTGGAGAAAGAATGAAAGGTATGAATACTTCATGTTTAATTTGGTGCAAGTCTAGTTTTAACATGTAAATATGGGTGATCGTCGTCTCATTAAATTGTTGATTGCTGAAAGTATAGAAATCATGATTTTCAAGTCTGGTTTTAAAATGTTGGTTTTATAGGAAAAAAAGGGAATCAAGAAGAAGACAAGTACTATTTGAAGCTTGACAAAAAAAAAAAAAAGTACTATTTGAAGCATTGAATAAAGAAGTTGTTTTTAAAAATGCTTATTTTTGGAAATTTAAATGTCTTGTGATTTTAGGAGATTTGGAACTTTGAATGTTTTGTAATTTATATGAGATTGTTTTTATATTTAAGTACTTGAAGTTCATGTAGCAAGTATCTGATTTTGCTAACAAGCTAGTCAGGTCAAGTTATTTGCAAATAATCATATTTTGGACGAGTACATGATATAAACAAATACTTGCTTCAGACTAATTAAATTTCCAAGTCTAAAATTCAGATACTTGAAAGGGCCAAGTCAGGCTACAAGTACTTGAAAATTTAGTAAATACTTGACATGTACCTAGACCTAACTTTAGAGACATTTTAAAAGTCTTCAAATTAGTTAGAGGGATTGAGTATTCGAACCAAAACCAGAGTTTCGTTTTTCCTACCAAAAAAAAAAACAGAGTTTCGTTTTCTAACGGTGTAACTACAACGTCAATTTTTTTTTCTTTTTCTTTTGATGTTGCGCTTTAGTTTCTTTTCTTTTGAAGGCTTCTACTCATTATACACTGAATTCATATAAAACTCTTACTCTTTCTTTGGTTTAGTCACAACTTTTACAGTTTTACCTAATAAAAATCTGTACAAGCTTTAACAAAAGAAAGCAGCTGTTTAGCACAATACCAATAGGTAGCCAAAAACAAAGTAACAACTATAAAGGAAAAAGGAGACTCTAACACTAGTCAGAGGGTTTAAAAAAAAAAAAAAAAAAAAAACCTAGTNAATAAACAGATTAATAAAAAGGTCCATCAACAAAGATACCATGTGTTATGGCGAAGAGGACTCCAAGAGTAAAAGATGCTGTAGCCAAGAGGGGCTACTTGCTGAGATGTAAGACGGGTCAGCCCCGACTCAACAAAAACAAGGGTCCTAGGGCAAAAAAAAAAAATTTTGGACCCCCTAAATATAATTTTTTTTTTTTTTTTTTGCCTTACTGACATAAAATCCAAAAAAATTGGGTCATTTTTACTAATTTTTTTTATCAAATGGGTTTTCCTCTATTCTTTTTACTAAAAACTGGCCTCTTACATAGAAAAACAATAAATTTTGGGCCCTTTAACACCAAAAAATAAAAAAATAAAAAAATTGGGCCCCTTTTTCGCCTTAAATTTTTTTTTTTTCTTCACGGGCCCTTGGGTCGTCGCCCCTCTGCCCACACCCACTGAGTCGGGCCTGAGACGGGTATCTGTGTTCCTTCGTGACACTGTTGGCAATAGCCATAGCCGGCTGATTCCCTGATACAGAGACATGTTCCAATGACCATTCTTGCTTCTACCGATGAAGCTTGGAAAATAACCTTGATCAAAATGGAGAGTATTACGGGACTTCCATAATATCCAAGGGAAAGCTTTGCAATTACTTTGTTGATCCTTTGATATATGGTGATGGAGATAGAGAAACACAGAGGATGGTGAGAAGCCTGCAGGAGGCAGAGGGAATTGCATTAAAACCTTTAAAGCGACATGATCTTTGATATATGGTTTTGCATTAAAATCCAAGTCCCAACAGAGTCTTGCAATTTGACAATTCTTTAACAAGCCAACAGCTACCAAAAGAACATATACATAAAAAGACCTAATTAGTAGTTCTTGAACAATTTGTGGAGATAATATCCATCAAAATTAGAGATAGAGTTGGTAATGATCATTACATGAGCAGCAACGTAACTACCAAGTAACATAAGTAAGACTTAAATTGAAATATTTGCTTGTGGCTCAAAGCCTAATACAACCTCCAAAAATCAACGACCAAAAAGATCAACTGTAAACAAAATGTTCATTTTTTAGCAATTAAAGAACAATGGACTTCACAAACACTAGAGCATCTTGGCATTGTACGGAGTTCTTTAAGGAAGTCACACTTCGCCTTTTCGGTATAGTAAACATCAAGCCTTAATTTCTCAAGGATTGTTGAATTCTTCAACAAGTATCTTACTAGCTCCGCTTCTCCTTCATACCCTGAGATCGAACGTTTCCATTCCACAAACTTTAGCGATGTGACCAAACACCGTGGCACTGTTGAAAACATCACCTTTGGTTCTCTGCTCTTCTTATGACACATGCTACGGTCCCTAACCAGTTCCTGCAATGGCCGAAGAAAACAAACTGAGTAGAACAATATGCACAAAAGAATTTTCACAAACAATATGCATAAATCAGAAAGTTAAATAACAATTATTCATTACCAACACAAAAGATTCTAGTTTTGGGCATCTCTCAAGAAAGGTTGGCAACATTTCAAGATCAGTTTTTGAAAATTTAGCATTCACGCTGGATAAAATATGAAATTGAAGCACTGGTTTCGATTTCAAGCATTGAAAGATTTCCTGGTAACACAAGTAAACAAGTAAAATGGTGAGAAACTGTCGTGGAAGAATATTCATATATATGCTCAAACTTTGAGATGTATACCTTCCAAATATGATTCCTAATAACTAGCTCCCTGACCGTCGCGATGTCGGTGAGGATACCATGAACCGTGCTGCTACTATATGTCGCATAGCCAAAGTTGGGGAAACCAATAACTAGTTTGCCAGAGTTGTAGGTGTACCAGTGTCTTACAGGTATATATACTCAGGGGTATC
>OVBW01003093.1:0-10724 GCA_900406355.1 Erysimum pusillum
GATCAAACGTTAACATCATATGTTGGATATCTCATAGACTAGCTATCTCAAATAACCATGATTTGGAGATATGTAAATCACACTTCTTGTCAATCATAAGCCAAACTCGGATTTACCCAGTGCAGCTCTTACTTTCAGCATCAATTCTATTTATGCGAAAAAAAGATAAACATGGACATTGTCCTATATTACACACAACATTGGTGCAGTTTCTACTGTTTGTGTATGAATAAGTCTCTTTTGTTCCAAGATATTTAAGGTTTGACAATTGCAGAAAATTCTAGAAGAGCAAGAGATGGCAGCTGCAGCAAAACATATCTGGATTATGCGAACACAGGAAGAAGCTTCAAGTCATTGGAACGAGACTTTTGGGCATTTGGATGATCCAAACAGTTAGAAGGTACAGTTTCACGCTTTACATTCTCTACTGCATTCTTGGCGGAGATTTTTACTTCCAAAGAAACTCGATGTCTACTAGAGATCTGCAGATTATTCTGCCCGATAGAGAAAGCTTTTTGTCATCGCTTACCATGAACATTTTGAGCAAACTTATGTTATTCCTCAATCTCCAAAGAAGTGCACCTCGAAAAATGGAGGGATGTTTTGAGATCATTTATTGGACTGTGGATGTATTTGGTTAAATTGGTAACAACAGAAAATACATTGCTAAATAAAACCTTACATTTGTTAACAGAAAGGTACTTTATATTAAAGTTCGAAATATTGGACATATACCAATATCTTGTATACTACAAGTTTAGCAATTTTTATATTGATCAGAGTCTACTACTAGGCCAAGGAATTTTCTGCAAATTCATATGAAAGTATGATTCGGAGTTAGATTCGGATCGGATTATATGATATTCGAGCAATGCGAACCAAACCTGATTGAAACCTTAATTGAACACCTCTACTATTTAAGTATGACAAAGTATTTATACATGTTTAGAGGTGAAAGAAAACGAGTAGTAATGAAAGTAAACATTATAAGTTATATGAATGGAAAATGACATTAATGGTTTTCTTCCTAATGGACATGTTCGGCCCAAATGGGTATGCCAAAGTTTCCATATTAAGTCTCGTGTGTAGTTTAAGGAAAATGGAGATTTGCACTTAGACACCATTTTTGAGAGGAACATTTCATTTGGCACCCTTTTTGAGTTTAGAGCTCTTTTTACACTGTTGTTTTTTTAGAGCAAATGCATTAGTGTCTTTCATAATTTGTCTTTAGGAAAAAAAATTTTAATTTTTTATTATTACTTTCAGATTAAAAAAAAAGACTATTAGGTAACCAATTGCGGACCGTCACGTGTCAGTGGGACCCGCGAATAGGGAAGAAACGAGCTAAAGGACGTCCCGTTTAAAGGAACGTCCTGTGTTTATTAGGCCATTTTATTTTATTTTTTAAAATTAAATTGTGGGGGACAGCAACAAAGAGCTGCTAATGCATATGTTCTTAATACCAAAACTGTCATCAACCAAATTGTTGGAAACAAACCAATTCCTTTTAGCTAACACGTTCTCTATCCTCTTCATTTTAAAAAAAAAAAAAGTGTGTGTGTTTTATGTTTGGCAAAAACATAGCAGACACTATTCATCCTGGAAATCTAAAAAAACACGTGCTACACACTATTCATCCCGTAAATCTTGAAAAACGTGCTAGAAACTTTTTATTGCAAGAAACTCCAAAAAAATGTGAGATACTAATCATCCCGGAAATCTCAAGTAACGTGCCAAATACTATTCACCTCAGAATCTCGAAAAACATGCCAAACACTATTCATCCTGAGAATCTTGAAAAACGTGCCAAACATTATTCATCTTAGAAATCTCAAAAAATGTGCTAGACACTATTCATCCCGACAATCTCAAAAAACGTATCAAACATTATTCATTTTGGGACGGCATAAGAATCTCGAAAAATGTGCCAAACACTATTCATCCCGGGAATCTCAAAAAATATGTCTGACACTATTCATCCACAAAATGTCGAAATACATTCCAAACACTATTCATCACAAAAAACTAAAAAACATGCCAGATACTATTCATCACAAAAAAACTAAAAAATTATAGCAAACACTATTGAGCACAAAAATATCGAAAAATATGTCACATACTATTCACCTTGGATATTTTGAAAAACATGTTATGCACTATTCATCCCGGTTATCTCGTTTAGGGTTAAGGGTTAAGGTTAGGTTTAGGGTTTAGGTTTAAGGTTTGGGGTTAGGATTTAGGGTTAGAGTTTAAGGTTAGTGTTAGAGTTTAGGGTTAGGCTTTAGGGTTAGGCTTTAGGTTAGGGTTAAGGTTTAGGGCTAAAGTTTAAGTTTAGGGTTTAGGGTTAGGAATAGGTTTAAGGTTAGGAATAGGTTTAAGGTTAGTGTTAGGGCTTACGGTTAGGGTTAGGTTTAGGGTTAGGGTAAGGGTTTACGGTTTAGGTTAGTGTTTAGGTTAAGGTTAGGTTAGGGTTTAAGGTTAGGGTTAGGGTTTAGGGTTAGAGTAAGAGTTTAGGGTTAGGGTTTAGGGTTAGGGTTAGAGTTAGGGTTAGGGGTAGGATTTAGGGAATATCAAAAAACGCGTAAGATACTATTCATACCGAGAGTCTGAAAAAACATGCGAGATAATTATGTAATTATAATGCATGCGAATTAAGTAGTTTTCAAAGTATAATTTCGTTAGGGTTAGGTTTAGGTTAGTGTTTAGGTTAAGGTTAGGGTTTAAGGTTAGAGTTTAAAAGTTTAGGGTTAGGGTTTAGGGTTAGGGTTCAGGGTTAGGGTTTAGGGTTAGGGTAAGGGTTTAGGGTTAGATTGATAAACCCTTCTAGCTTCAAAATAACCAAACCAAACTAGATTGATAACCCCTTCTAGCTTCCAAAAATAACTAAACTAAATTAGATTGATAAACCAAACCGAAAATTACACTTTGAAAACTAAACTCCAACCCTAACCCTAAACCCTAACCCTAAACACTAAACACCAACCCTAACCCTAAACACTAACCCTAAACCCTAACCCTAAACACTAACCCTAAACCCTAACCCTAAACCTAAACCCTAACCCTAACCATAAACCCTAACCCTAACCTTAAACCCTAACTCTAACCTAAACCCTAAACACTAACCTAAACCTAACTCTAACACTAAACCCTAAACCTAATCCTAACCTTAACATATTCCTAACCCTAAACTTAAACCCTAACCCTACACCTTAACCCTAACCCTAAACCTAAACCCTAATCCTAAACTCTAACCCTAACCTTAAACCGTAACCCTAAATCCTAACCCTAAACCATAAACCTAACCTTAAACCCTAACCCTAAACGAGATTTTCGGGATAAATAGTGCATAACATGTTTTTCAAAATATCCGAGGTGAATAGTGTGTGACATATTTTTTTATATTCTTGTGCTCAAGTGTTTGCTAACCCTAACCCCAAACCCTAAACCTAAATCTTAACCCTAAATTCTAACCCTAACCCCAAATCCTAACCCCAAACCCTAACCCTAAATCCTAACCCTAAATTCTAACCCTAACCTTAAACTCTAACCCTAAATCCTAACCACAAACCCTAAACCTAAACCCTAAAACCTAACCTTAAACCCTAACCCTAAACGAGATTCCCAGGAGGAATAGTGCATAACATGTTTTTAGAAATATCCCAAGTGAATAGTGTGTGACATATTTTTCGATATTCTTGTGCTCAATAGTGTTTGCTACAAAAATATAATAAAGTTTGTGGATCTTCAAATTCGTCGTTATATTTTCCTGCTGCTTCTTCGCAAACTTTCTTTTCTTGTTTTCTAGGTATTTAGTTTATCTATTTCCGTTTTCTAATTATCAAAATAATTAAAGATGGAATTAGGTTTTGTAGTTCCACTGGGAGCTACTCGTCTAATTTGTGGATGAGATACAAAATCAAAGCACTAATAAAATGTTGGTTTATGGTTTTGTTTCGTTTCAATCTTTTGGTTTTACGGTTTGATTTCAGTTCAACCTCATTGGTTTTACAGTTTTATTTTGGTTTGATTTTTTTTTTTATTTTACGGTTTATCAGATTATAAATTTATGTAATTCAGTTTGATACCGTTTGTTTTATTTATTTATTTACAATTTAGCAGTTTTATTATAAAAAAAAAATCATATAAAAACGTTATGCACTTAATTTGATTCGGTTCGATTTCATGTTGTTTTTCATGATTTTCAAAAAAATAATATTAATTTTGCTACATAATTAACTTATCGATCTTTGAAAATAATATTATACTCGATGCTTTGTATATATGTGTGTTTAAACTATAACAAAACACAACAAATTAACGAAAAAACAAAAACATAATACCAAATATAATTGTCAACAGTTTATTAGTGCATGCTTTGATTTTCTCTCTCGTTAACTACAGTTTTCTACTCTTCTAACTAAGTATTTTTTTTGTGATAAAAACTAACAATACCTGAATAAAATAACGCCAAGAATAATTCAGTTTAACTATATTTGGATGTTGGTCAATGTTAAAGTTTTCTGCTACATTGTTTTAGTACTATAATTATTCATATCAATAGTTAATTAGTTCATAAATAGTGGGCTACAGTTAACTATTTCTCATCCAACCATATACCAAACCTCATAACAATATTCATTGATTGTTATAGAGTATGTCGCCAAGAATTCAAATCTTTCTTGTATACGTCATTAGTCTGATCCTTTGCAGGAACTAGCAATCAAATCTACCAAAGTAGCCCTTCAAATTTTAATTTTATGTCCATTTATTAAATAACCATCATCTGACAAAAATATTCCTAACACTATCACATCTCATCCACATTATTTAATAACTCCTCATCATATAGTTCCTTTATCCAGGTAATGATGCATAGTAAATGCCTTAATAAGTTGATTCGTTTGTTTTTTTACACGTTCCATTTCAATTTTATCAACTTTTTTTTTTATATATAATTTGCATAAAAATAATAACTTTGCTTCATAACTTATGAAATCTTGAAAATACTAACATTATACAGTCGGTGCTTTGCATGGATGTTTTTTTTTTCTTTGGTAGGAGCTTCGCATGGGTGTTTTAACTCTACTAAAACATAACAAACGATTAAAAAAAAAAAACATACAAATACCAAATACTCTCTCTGTTCGTAATTAAACTATTATTTTAAATTTTCACACAAATTAATAAAGTCTATTAAATAATGATTATAAATGCATAGTTTTTATAATTCACAATTTTCAAACCTACTAAACCAATAGTATTTTTTTTTTTTTGTATGAAAAACCAATAGTAATTAGTAGTTATTTTTCTTGAATTCTACAATTTATCATTAATAACATATAGAAAACATATAAAAAATCTAAAATTTTATCTTCTTAAAACAATTTTTTTCTAGAAAATGAATTAAAAAGGAATAGAGAGAGTGTAATTATCACTTTTTCGATTTCCTCTCTCGTCTAACTACACTTTTTAAAAGTAGAAAAACTAATAAAAACCTTAATAGTAAAATAGCTCCAAAAATCATTTACATTAATTGTGTCAATTAACTTGTTATTATTTCTCTCCATTTCTGTTAAAACTTTCAACATATTAAAAAAAAAAGATAAAACCAATAACAAACTTTTACCACTTTCGTTATAATTTTTTTTCTGAAATATATTAACAATAAATGTTATCTTTGTCTCTCTCTCTTTCCAACTTTTTTGTTTCTGCAGGAGGCAAGAAACAGTGTGGTACAAGGTGAAGCAGCCGTCTCTGAAGTCATATAACGACAAATAGACTCTGTCTCCGTACCATATACAAGACACGCTTCACTCTCACCCATTCTTCATTTTTTTTCAATGTTTGAAGAGACAAAGAAGAAGAAGAGATTAATGGATTTTGGGTTTGATTTGAGACCAAAAGCTTCATTTTCTGATATGGGTTTTGGTGGGTTTTCTCAATCTTCTTCTTCTTCCGATAGATTTCACTTTTCCGGTGACCATTTTTTTTGATACGGCGTTAATGGCGGAGAATGATTTGGGTTTATGTCAAAACTTAAATACCAAATATAATTGTTAACCATTTATTAGTGCATGCTTTGATTTTCTCCTCGTCTAACTACGTTTTTTTGTGATAAAAACTACTAATAAAACTTAAATAAAATAACGCCAAAAACAATTCAATTTAACTATATTTGGATGTTTGTCCATGTTAAAGTTTTCTGCTACATTGTTTTAGTTCTAGAATTATTCATATCAATATTTGGTTAATAAATAGTGGTATTTAAAATATTAAATAGTGATCTAAATATTAACTACAGTATTTCTCACTCAATCATATATCAAACTTGTGTTAATATTAGGCTTTGAATTCTTTTTACTGCTACTATGTGGAAAAGTTGACAGATAAGTCACATTTACTGCTACTTTACAGAACCGTAAATGAGATTTTCACCTCATACATCAATCTAATCCACTACAGTAATTTTTAAATTTTAATTTCCCGTCCACCCCGTCCATCACATTCCAAAATGATAACATAAATACATGAAACACGTTCAATTAAATAGCCATCATTTCAGACAAAAATTCTCCGGACACTATGGCATCTCATCCATATTATTTAATGCATCCACACCACATAATTCCTTTATCCATGCATAGATACATAGTAAATGCCCTTTTTAGCACTCTTTAGTTTATGTTGGAAAACTAATCGAGTGAAAATATTGTCAAATATCTAAATTACTATATATAGTTCTATTCAATACAATTTGATTTTTTTTTATTTACACTTGATTAATTTTATCAAAAAATATAACCATAGAAAAACATTACACAATTTAGTTTCGTTCGATTCCATTTCAAAATTCTGAGTTTATTTTTTGTTTTTCATGATTTGCAATAACTTTACTACATAACTTTTTGATCCTTGAAAATAATAATATACAGTCGACTTGTATGGATATCTTAACTATACTAAAGCATAAAAAACGATAAAAAAAAAAAACATACATATATCAAATATAAGTAGTGTCAGCATTATATCAGTGCTTTGATTTCCTCTCTAGTCTAAACTACATATTTTTGGTAGGAAAAAACCTAATAAAACTTGAATAAAATAATCCAATTTAATTTGAGTTTTGTTATTATCTCCCTCTCTGTTACAAGTGATATACAACATATGGCTGCTTTTTGAGTCAATTAATTTGTATTATCTCCCTATCTGTTACAACTTACAACATATGAAAGAGAAGACAAAACCAATAACAAACTTTTAACTGTCGTTATACAGCAAACTAATGTTTATATCAGGTTTTAAGTTTTTTCTACTTGTGTTTTCTCTGTAACTATCTATAAATATTGTTATTCAACCTCAACTATTTATTAGCGACTTAATCAACTAGAGTAACCGTTCACATTTTATTTTTCCATCCATCATTCTCCAAAACTATCACATAAATACTTCAAATACGTTTTATTAAATAGCCATCACTTTCCACAAAAAATCTCCTCAAACTATCACATTTCACCTACTCACATCATTTAATACATCAACACCACATTGTTTCTTTATCTAATAAGCAGAGATGCAGTCGATGCTTTGTACGTATGGGTGTCTTAGCTATACTGAAACATAACAAACGATCAAAAAACCATACAAATACCAAACATTTTATAAGTGCTTTGATGTCCTCTCTCGTCTAACTACATATTTTTGGTAGAAAAAAACTAACAAAACTTGAATAAAATAATCCAATTTAATTTGAGTCAATTATTTTCCTATTGTCTCCCTCCCTCTCTTACAAGTGATATACAACATATGGCTGTGTATTTTTACTTCTTAAAATGACACCAAAAAAAAAAAAAAAAAAAAAAAACCAAAAAAAAANAAAACCAATAACAAACTTTTAACTTTATACTATTATATATATAAAAAACCTACGAAAATTGTAATATATTAACAATAAATGTAATCTTTGTCTCTCTCTCTCTTTCCAACTTTAATTTTTTTGTTTCTGCAGGTGGTACAAGGCGAAGAAGCCGTCTCTGTAGTCATTAAACGACAAAATAGACTCTGTCTCCTTTCACTCTCCGGCCCATTCCCATTCTCTGTTTTCCCCAAATTCCCAAAATCTCAGAACTTTTCTTTTCTCTCTTCCTTCGTTTTGTCCCTTCTTCTCTGTTTGTCTTCTCAGAAATTTCCTTTAACTGATAAAGATTTGACCTTTTTTAGTGTTTGAAGAGACGAAGAAGAAAATGGATTTTGGGTTTTTTCCGGGTGATTTGAGACAAAAAGCTTCATATTTTGATCTGGGTTTAAGTGGGTTTCGTCAATCTTCATCTTCTTCTTCCGATAGATTTCACTTTTCCGGTGACTGTACAACAACACCGATCATAAACCCGTTTACGACAGCGTTAATGGCGGATAGTGACTTGGGTTTATGTCAAAACTTAAGTAAAATGGCTATCTCCGATGAAAGAAGCAGTTTTTTGAGAAATCTCCATGGACAAGCTCGTGAAGGTTTAGTACAGAGCTTTAATGGCGAACCTTCTTTGCGTGGTTATGGTGATTTTCATAGGCTTGAAGATGATCTGAGAGTTCGTCCTGAAGGTTTTATACAGAGGTTTCATGGTGAATCTTCTATGAGTGGTTATGTTGGTGGTGATGGTGATTATCATAGACTTCGATTACTTGGGTTACAAGAAGCTTATAACACTAACCCTGGCTTTAACCATCACAGAGGTTTTACAGAGAACTTGTCTCTTCATAACAGAGGTTACATGTTCGAGCATACTAATCAACAAATCCCACAGAAATCTCAACTAGCTTTTCAAGAAAACAATGTATTCGAGGCTCCATTGATGTACAGTGGAAACAGGATTGTTCCACCATTTTCAGCCATGGGAGGTTCTTCTAGAGAGCTTGGTGCTTCTTCTAAATCCATGATGAAGAGGAATAGTTCGTTTGATTGCAATGGAAAGGAACAAGATTTGGCTCTGGATCTTGAGTCAATGGTTGATATCTACGGCTCTGTGTACTTAATGACAAAAGATCAATTGGGTTGTAGATTCTTACAGAAGATAATTGAAGAAGGAAGTTTGGTTGATGTAATGATTGTATTCAATGAAGTGATTAATGATGTCATTGAACTTGGAATGGATCCGTTTGGTAACTATTTCATACAGAAGCTTCTTGATGTCTGTAATGAAGAACAAAGAACTCAGATTCTCGTTAGGTTGACTTCAAAACCTGGATTGCTTGTCAAAATCTCCATCAACACTTATGGGTAAGCTTCATTATCCTTCAAACGATTGACTAAAAGCATTTAATATTTTACTTTATTTCGTTTAACTTTTTCTCACAAGCACAAATATTTAGGAGACATCATGAAGCTTTGTTACATATTTATGGAGTAAAGAAAAGATCTTTCTTTACTTCGAGAAAGATGAAACTTAAGCTATTTTAGGAAAGGGGAAAAAAAAAGAGATCTTTGAGAAATTTTGTCAGAATATTGTTGATAGGAAAAAAGATGAATTGTTTTTACTGATTTAGACAAAACCTTTTGAAGAAACATTTCAGCTTAATGGTTGAATTTATAAGACCTTTTGACTTGACTTGATGATTCATGTTTTTGG
Organism: Erysimum pusillum; assembly: GCA_900406355.1. NCBI lineage: Eukaryota > Viridiplantae > Streptophyta > Magnoliopsida > Brassicales > Brassicaceae > Erysimum > Erysimum pusillum. Next base: position 9,621 of record OVBW01003093.1, read on the forward strand.
CAATCTTTGGTTTATGATAAAAGCTGATGATTTTTTGTTTATGGGGCAGGACACGGGTTGTGCAGAAGCTGATTGAGACTCTGAGTACAAAGGAGCAAATCGGTTTGGTTAAGTCAGCTCTTAAACCAGGATTTCTCTCTTTGGTTAAAGAATTAAATGGAAACCATGTGATCCAAAGTTGCTTAAAATCCTTTGGTCCTAATGATAACAAGGTTTGATATCCTCTTTATGAATTACTGAAAGTGTTCTTGATGATGAATAAGTGATGATCATTGTATATTTTCTTGTGTAGTTCATTTTAGAGGCTGCTACTAAGTTCTGCATTGAGATTGCGACTCATCGCCATGGATGTTGTGTACTTCAACGCTGTATTTCATACTCGGTCAGTGATCAACATGAGAAGCTTGTTGGTGAAATATCAAGAAACTCTCTTCTCCTTGCTCAAGATCCTTACGGGTAAGTGGTAACAATACTTATACGAATCAATTCGGTTCAGCAAGATTCAATACTGTTTCATCTTATGGTTAACTAGTAGGTCTAAAGAACAAACTATAGGCCTTAAAGTATTCGTATTATTCGACAAAATTCGAATATTTTAAATCATCTATGTCTTAGTTACATAATTTGATGCATTGTTATTGTAAATGATGGTCATATCTTCAACTTTGGAGCTTCTTTTTATGTTTGTGAAATTGCGTGTAGGAACTATGTGCTGCAATACATAATAGAGAAGAAGCTGGGAGGAGTGAATGTAATGTTTGAGTTAAGAGGGAACTATGTGAAATTAGCTACACAGAAGTTTGGTAGCCATGTGGTTGAGAAATGTCTCAGATTCTATCCAGAGAGCAGATCTCAGATTGTTAATGAGCTCGTCTCTGTTCCAAACTTTGAACATCTTCTTCAAGATCCGTATGCTAATTACGTTATCCAGTCTGCTCTATCCAAAACCAAGGTTAGTTACTTAGTCCTATGATCATACTTTGTACCAAACTCGAAAACATAGGAATGGAATTGATTGGATTTAACAGGGCCATGTTCGCGCGAGCTTGGTGGAGAAGGTACAGAGTTGTGAGAACCTAAGGATGAGTCCATATTGCAGGAGGA